>CM068966.1:89592816-89619135 GCA_035128595.1 Eptatretus atami
GAGAAAAGAGAAGAGAGAAGAGAGCCAGTCACCATTTTCTTTGTAAAGTGCTGCTTCGGTTTCTTTGAGTATCGCTTTTGTGTTTTCTCTTTTCAATAGAGATATACCTGATTGCTGGATCGACATCTATACATCAATAAATAACTTTGGGTTTTGTGCAAATACTTTCATTTATGCCATATGGAATTAGTCATAACTTTAATCAGAGCCATGCTCATTTATATAAGACAACTATATGGTGCACTTCTGAAACAAAGTTACAACCTAAAAATTGAAGAAGGTATTGAAAGAGAAAACTTCTTACCTGGTAACCTTGAGTGTTATGTTGCAGCATTTGTGGCTTCCAGCACTTGGAGAGAGCTGTGAAGCATATCTCAATTTTCCACTCCCTCTACTTTTGCATCGTAACCTTCTCCACTGTCGGATTTGGTGACATCACTCCAAACATTTGGCCATCCCAACTTCTGGTGGTCATCATGGTTTCTGTGGCTCTCATCGTGCTTCCTGCTCAGGTGAGATCCACCAATAGAAATTCACTCAAACTGGGTAACAATATCAAGGTGTGAGTCGTTGGTTGTTATCTTCATATGGGGGTTTCAGAAGGTGCATCGGAGCCCTCCCAGGTCTTCAGTGTGTGTGTGTGTGTGTGTGTGTGTGTGTGTGTGTGTGTGTGTGTGGTTGTGTGTGTGTGTGTTGTGTGCGCGTGTTGCGTGCGTGCGTGTCATACAGTGCCTGGATTGTGGAGTTGCAATAACACATCACGGATCAATCATAACAGTTGATAGGGAGGGAGGGCTTGGAAGCGCATTAACAGCAGGGTTGAGTGACAAAATAGAGGGAGACTTGGAGGGAAAAAAGGACACTATGAAAGAATGAGAAATGTAAGAGCTAAAACACTGAACAGATCAGTGTGCAACAGAACAAAAGGAACAGTAGAAATGGAGGGGGTGGGGGGGGGGACCAACAGCATATTTAAAAGACAAAATAGAGGAAAAGACATGGACAAATAATGGGTGTGGGGAGGAATGAAGGGTAGGGGACAACATCAATACAGGAGCAAACTCTCAGGAAGTTTTTGGATGGAGGTGGGCTTTGGGGGCCGAGGCGGGAGGGAGTTAACAGGGGTATCAAAGATCATGCTTCTGGATGGGGACAGTCTGAGATGGTGGTGAACAGCTGTCTTGAAGGCCTGAAAAGAAGAATGAGATTCAAAAGAATGTGGAAGTTGATTCCACAGGTGGGGAAATTGAAGAACGAATGAGTGTAGGTGAGTAGTGATTCTTGATTTTGGCAGTTTCACCAGGAAGGGATTCCTGGTGGATTGTGTGAAGCAGAGTATCAAGAGGGCAGAGGTTGCAAGACCTGAAAGGAGGCAGAAGACAGAGTGACCACCGCACCAACCTGTCGGTGATGGCGAAGTGATAGGCCCATCGGCTGAGCTTCATCGTGAGAGATTCCAATGATATTGAAGGCCTTCGTTTCCACAGAATTAAGCTGAGCAAGGTGTGAGGCAGGGGAGCCAGCCCAGAGGGGTGAGCAGTACTCCATTAAGCAGCAGGTGAAGGCTTTGTAGGTGGATAGGAGTTCAGGTGTGCCAAGGAATGACTTTGTATGGCGGAGGATGCCCACTCGGCAGCTGGCTTTGGATGCCAACTTTGAAATGTGGCTTGCCAAAGAAAGATCATGGCTGATCGTGAGACCCAGGAGTTTGAATGACTGAACTTCCTAAAAAGGATTGTTCATAAAGTAGAAGTGATGGTTTGCCAGACGGTCCTTTTGCGGAGTGTGAGAGATATAGCAAGATAGTGAGAGTGTGAGATTTGTCAGGATTGAAAGACATCTTCCAAGTGTTTGACCAGATTGTGATTTTTTTTTTCAAGGTTTGAAGAGAGCGAAGATTAGGCAGCCTGTCTGTCTGGAAGATGAGGGATGTCACTGCAGAGGGTGGAGTTGTCAGCAAGTAGATAAAGAGGGTTTCCAGAGATTCAGAGAGATCATTTATGAAGATCAGGAATATGACTGGGCTCAGAACACTCCCTTGGCAGACTCCAGCCTTGACATGGAGAGAGATGAAAGGATTCCATTGAGTTTTTATGTTAGCACTTCCTATATCTAGATTAGGTGAATATATTGCAAAAATATTGGGGGGGGGGGGGGGTTCTCAGAATAGCAGAGAAGCAGCGATTCCTGTCCTGCTGACAAATAGTGTCCATGTTGCAGACAGGGTGTTGAATCAATGAGTGTGGCATCCTTTGGGAGTGACCTTAATCCCGGTATCCCATCAGCTCATGTTTGCTCGTAGATGTTGAAGGTCTTACAGGACTTTTTTTTTGCAAGAGTTGACCATTGTTTCGGCACCCTGGCTATATTCCAAGTTCCAGCACTAACCTGTTGCCTGCCAGTTTAGCAGCATTGCTGGAATCATTTACAAACTATATTGCCAATACCCACATTACCCAGATGGAGCAGTGAGCGATCCAACTTCAGAACCGAGTTGGAGCACTCGGTCATTCAAGGGAGAAGAACCATTGCTAATACAACTGCCAGTGCTGTTCTATTGGTCTATATAGCCACAGCTACAACTAGAAGGGCACTGGGTAGAGCTCAAACCTCCGTCATGCAATGCCTGATCCACGAGAACATATCGGGCCCAATACATTTTTGAAATATCATGCTATATATCGTTTTGGCCCTATCTCTCAATGGTGAAGAATAACTTTAAATCTTCCGGATTTGAATCTTCAAAATTGAAACAATTCGTCCTTGTGACCTAACCAACTCATCCACCAAGTTTTGTCTGAATCCGTCTATAACTTTTTGAGATATCTTGCTATACATGATTTTTGGCCCGATCTCTCAATGGTGAAGAATCACTGAAAAATTAAATAAATCTCGTATCCGGATCCGACTTTGGGTCTTCACCAAAATTGAACAGATTTTTCCTTGTCACACACCCAATCTGTCCATCAAGTTTCGTCTGAATCCATCCACAACTTTTTGAAATATCCTGTACACAAACAAACAGACAGACAGGGGTGAAAACTTAGCCTCCTTCCACCTTCATTGTTGGAGGTAAAAAGTAATTAGCCCAATACTGACCTATGCAGTATTCAATGATGTATTTCTTTCCATCCCAAGGTATCGCCAGAAACTACCACTCTCTGTTTTCTATCACGTCAATTTTCAATCCACACCGCCGACTCGTAGCACTTGCCATTATTTTACATAATCGCCTTCTATGTGGTACATTACCGAAAGCTTGGTGATCATGATCTAGAAATGCTTCTGTAGCCCTATCTTAAACCTACAAGGCCTTCATTTGCAGCTTGATGGAGCACTGCTCTCCCCTTTGGGCGAGCAGCCCGCCTCACACCGAGCCCTTCTTGATGCCGTGGAAGGCAAGACTTCAAATAAACTGGGATCTCCCGTGACAAACCTGAGTATCTCGGCCTTATATCTCCTCTCACATCATAGACAGGTTGGTGGTGCCTCTGTATTCCACCGCATCCTTTTTTGTATTGCACCATTTGTGTTCTCTTGGCTCTGTCCATCCCAAGTTTCTGCAGATCAGGTCAGGTATGGGAGCATGCGCCGGACCAACAATATGCTGCATCCACTTTCCACCGGTACTCCAGGGGCCTCCACTTGGCCATCCCCCAGGCAGATGTCTGGCCCATCCCATCTTCTTGAGATGCTGATCAACCTGCTGCAACCATGAGACACGTGGTCAGCCCTTTGGCCTCCTCCACTCACAAGTCTCCCTCGCTGCGAGAACCTGCTGAGCAGGATCAGCATCAGGAAACCGAGACACATGTCCATGCAGACACAGCTGATGCTCACAGACTATACAGGTAACAAATCTGATCTGAGTCTCTCTTGGAAACCATGTTTTTGACACAAAGTCTGACCAGCGATAGCCAAGGATTATCCGAAGAGACCTGGTACCAAAGGAATGAAGTCTCCATCTTCGATCCCTGGCCTGAGTCCAAGTCTCTCATCCATCGAGCAACAATGGAAGGACCAAGGACTTAATGACTCGGATTTTCATCCTCCTACATATGTAGCCACACCCCCATGATCCAGTGAATCCATGACTCCACAGGCCCGACCAAGATTTCTGTATTGACCTCTGGCTCACAACATGCAGAGACATTAATATCACTGCCAAGGTCACTCTGTGACCTCAACATCCTCACAACAAACAGGCACAGACAAGATAGCAGCATTCAAGATGTCATTGAAAGCTTGGGTCTTAGTTTTGACCCAGGAAACTCATAACCCCAGCGGCTCGAATCCTCATTCAGCACCTTGAGGGCCCCCCATTAGGATATCCACTGTCTCCACAAAGAATGACTGAATCATCTGCAAAATCAATTGCAGAGATCTTGACATTCCCAAACGATGCACCGCAACTTGATCTCTCTGACATTCTCCCCAGAATCCAGTCCATACAAGTGCTTAAAAGTGTAAGGGCCAGTGCACACCCCTGATGAACTCCAGTAACAACTGGAACCAAGTCGGATGTGGAACTGCTCAGAAATTAGATTGATTAGTGTTGGTGGCACCCCATGAAGACTGAGAATACTCCAGAGGGCATGCAGATTCACTGAATGAAACACTTTGTAGAGATCAACATTGGCTGCGAG
This sequence comes from Eptatretus atami, assembly GCA_035128595.1. Taxonomy (NCBI): domain Eukaryota; kingdom Metazoa; phylum Chordata; class Myxini; order Myxiniformes; family Myxinidae; genus Eptatretus; species Eptatretus atami. The sequence goes on from CM068966.1 coordinate 89,597,463, forward strand.
TAGCCCCTGCCGAAACTCTCCTCTGCGTTCGGAGAGGACCGGATACGGTCAATTGTTGACCTCTTTGGTGTAAAGCCTGACTGTTCCGGGCGGGCAAAGCATATCAAGAATTATCCGAGCAAAGACCTTCCCCAGCACTGAGAGCAGTGCCACTCCTTGGTGGTTGTTGCAGTCCTGGCGATCACCCTTCCCTTTCCAGAGAGTGACAAGGCCCCTCTTCCAGTCAGTTGGGATGATGCTTGTGCTCCAAACAGAGCTCAGAACTGCATGCAATGATCTGAGTACAGCATTTCCACCAGCCTTGAGAAGTTCAGCATGGATGCAACAGAACCAAGGAGCTTTACCCCCTTTCAAGCTGGTTTACTGCAGCCTGTGTTTCCACAAACAAAGGTTGTTCACAGTTGAACGCCCCAGGTTCACCCGAGGAAACCGCCATCTGGTGTGGATGACACCTCAATACCACCCTGACACACACCACCGCAATCTGACCCAAGAAGGTGACCCCGTGCTTTTCCTCCTATCATCAAAGAATAGGGGTCCTGAAGGCTTTTCCCCAATCCCATCATCCGGTGATCTGCCCTTCGCAGGGAAGCTGCACAGAAGGTCCTCTCATGTGGTGGATTCTCAGTTTTCTTTGTGTTTTTTTTTTGTGTGTTTGGCGGAATGAAGGGTTTTACGGTGGCTGGAGTGCAAATCCTGCCACCAACCTCCTAATAAGAAGTAATCCAACTGCAGGAGGATGTCTGCAGACACAGTTGGGTACTAGATATGGATGGCCATTGGCTCACAAGGAGCTCATCCATCTTTCGACAGGTTTTGTTTTTAATCCTGCTGGGTGTCCCTATCATACACCCTCCTCACCAGGAAACCTTGTTTTGTTTATTAGTTTGTTGGTTGGTTTGTTCCTTTTCTGTTTCATCCTCACCTTCCCCTTTCTCTTATTGCTGTTTCAGCTTGTTCACCCCATGGGTCCTTTCTCACTCTCACCTCCTCTCTGCTGTTGGCGTTTCCCCCTTTCCATTTTGTTCCATTCCATTCTTCTCTAGCTCTTCCCTGAGCCTCGATTATGTATACAAAAAGAACTAGGAACCAAGCTTTTTACATCCTCAAAATATTCCTATGAGTTTCCAAACAAGTTACGCCCTTTGTGACCCATTCTAACAGCCCCTAATCATATTGAACCACGTTCCATGTGGCCTTGATGAAACCCTTATTAATATGTCTTCTTCTGCCATGCCTGAAGCTCATGGAGGAGCTTTTCGTCCTTCTTTCTTTCTTCGATAATAATGGGATGTGGGTGGCACTGCTTCTTGGCAGCATTTTGTACCCATTCCAAATTGCCCTGAGAAGATTGTGATCGGCCTTCTTTTTTTTTATAACACTCCATTCTATGTGGGGATGGTTCGCCTGTGATAGTACCTGGAAGGACATTCCTTGATTTTTATCCGGCTGTGATGACAGAGCGGTGATAAACGTCAGAGTCATAATGTTGTGTGACTTGGAGGTGATGTGATCCGTAGCATGATGCTAATCTTGTGGTGCTTGAAGTTGCAGGTTATGGGGCTGGGAGTTGTTTTTTTTCTGTTGTGCACTTGCAGCTAATATAACTATTCTGCCACAGATCGCCATTGAGTAGCAGATGTTGATGTGAGATAGTGGTGAGCTAATTCAGTGAACAGTTATGTCGTGCAGAAGTCGAACAAGTGTTGTATCACATTCTCTGACCTCATTGATGGCACCACACGTAATATTTTATATTTGCTCATGAGATGCTGTATTTGCCAACTCTGTGGCCTTTACATTCGGTAAACTATTCACTTTATGGAAACCAAATAAAGTTAATCACCTCATTGTTATGATGTCACGCCCAACAGTTTGAGGGGCTGGCCTTCTTGTGGATGGAGCGGCAGAAGTCTGGAGGCACGTACAGCCGGTACCGTGCACAGACTGAACGTCATGTGGTGCTTTGCGTCAGCTCTCTCCTGGCAGACATTCTCATGGACTTTCTCAATGAGTTTTATTCAGATGCACGTCTCCAGGTAGTGCAATTCATGTATCGAGGAGAAAATGATGTCATACCTTTATTTCACGAGAAGGCATGTGACATCTTTGTGTCAGAGCACAGAGTTCTCATTGGCAAGGCAAAAGCACAAGACCGATGTTATTGCATTATTAGCACGAGCAGAGGACCCGCCCTACGGGCAATCTTGTTCCAAGCATGCAACACGTTATTCTGATGCTTACCTTTATTTGGGCGGTGTATAGGCAACTGACAGCTCTGTGTAGGTTAAAAAAAAACCCATGAAGCAAAAACATACGTACTGCTTATGGTTCGAAACACCTCACCACAATGGAAAACGTGCGGATAGAAACACTGTACTGGAAATGGTGAAGACTTGAAATACCCTCCCCTACCTGGAGGTGGCGCTACACAATACACATTTACATGGAGAATTTGTGTCCGTCCCCTCCCCCTCCCCCCAAGACCACCGGCAAAGATAAAAACACCCCCGATACATTAATTTGGGTCATGCTGCTCCTATGTAGCAAGTCTGAATGTAATCGGCCCACAACTGTAGGAGTATCGCGACAAACAAACAAACACACAAACACCGATCCGTTAATTTTAGTGAGGACTAGACGACCTGTGAACCCGTTGGGTTTCCCGGGGTTGTGACAGCGGTTGATAAAAAATCATTTCAAGAAAAAAAAATAAAAAGATAGCTCCAGGAACTATACCGCTGAGGTTGTTTGCATTGATCAAATAATCCCGAAGAGTACTTGACTGAATCGGAATTGATTTTTGATAATTTTTTTTCGTTGCCCGATTTGAATGAAACTTGATATTGCGCGTCAATGTGAAAAAAAAAAAACGGAGAAAAGAAAGTCGAAGAAATTATTGTGCGTAATCTTCTAAACACAATTATTTTTTATTTATGAACACGGAAGTATTAGATTAAAATGGCGTGTTTATTTGATGCTTAAAAATAAATCGTCTTTGTCTGTACTAAATGTTTGAGATTTTTAAATAAATCATTCCAAGAAAAAATAAAAGATAGCTCCAGCGCATATACCGCTGAGGTTGTTTTCATTGATCAAATTCTCCCGAAGAGTACTTGACTGAATCGGGAATTGATTTTTAATAAGTTTTTTCGTTGCCCGATTTGAACGAAACTTGATACTGCACTCCGCAGGAGAATGTGAGTAAGGTGGCACCAAAATTTTTGCGCTATCTTGTACAGTTTTGGCTGTATTTCGGGAACATACATACATACATACATTCAAGATGAGAGTTTTAGTAATATATAGATAAGTGAAGAAAGGGAGAAGTGATTGTGAATTTAATGTTCCATCTTTATTTACTTTTGACATTGTTCTTAACAAACAGGGACAGGAACAATGCAGGCATGATAGTAGGCCAAATGGCCTTCTCATGCACCAAAGTTCTGTGTATATTTGTGTAACGTTAATATGGAATAGGCAAAGCCAAGAAGCGAACGTAGAATTCTTCTTACATTCGAGCTGCAATTTCCGGTTACTTCGGCCTGGATTCGGATCAGCGATCCAATAATGTAAATCACGATTAAGAATTATTTTTTGATGATGCGGGAGATATCTTTATTATAAAATTAGGTAGACTTAAAACTGCTAGAGTATTTACTCTCTAGTTTTGTTGTCAATTTTTTAGTCATAAAGGTGTGATTGGGTATACTATAGATCAAATTAATTATTTGTGCATTTCTATAACCGTGATAACACTACTGCATATTACCTCAACATTACTTCAACAACAACTACACTGCCTAGAACAGGATCATCTGAAAAATAAATATTACCTTAACATTACCTTCACAACGACAACTACACCGCCTAGAACAGGATCTCATCTGAAAAAATAAATATTACCTTAACATTACCTTCACAACGACAACTACACCGCCTAGAACAGGATCTCATCTGAAAAAAAAAAAAATCCTCAACATTACCTTCACAACGACAACTACACCGCCTAGAACAGGATCTCATCTTAAAAAATTAATATTTCCTCAACATTACCTTCACAACAACTACACCGCCTAGAACAGGATCTCATCTAAAAAATTAATATTACCTCAACATTACCTTCACAACAACTACACCGCCTAGAACAGGATCTCATCTGAAAAATTAATATTACCTCAACATTACCTTCACGACAACTACACCGCCTAGAACAGGATCTCATTCGAAAAAAAAATTCCTCAACATTATACCTCAACATTACCTTCACAACAACTACACCGCCGAGAACAGGATCTCATCTGAAAAAAAAAAATCCTCAACATTACCTTCACAACGACAACTACACCGCCTAGAACAGGATCTCATCTAAAAAATAATAATACCTCAACATTACCTTCACAACAACTACACCGCCTAGAACAGGATCTCATCTGAAAAAATTAATATTACCTCAACATTACCTTCACAACAACTACACCGCCTAGAACAGGATCTCGTCTAAAAAAAAAAATTACCTCAACATTATACCTCAACATTACCTTCACAACGACAACTACACCGCCTAGAACAGGATCTCATCTAAAAAAATTAATATTACCTCAACATTATACCTCAACATTACCTTCACAACAACAACTACACCTCCTAGAACAGGATCTCATCTGAAAAAACAAAAATTCCTCAACATTATACCTCAACATTACCTTCACAACAACTACACCGCCTAGACAGGATCTCATCTGAAAAAAAAAATTCCTCAACATTACCTTCACAACGACAACTACACCGCCTAGAACAGGATCTCATCTAAAAAAAATATATTACCTCAACATTATACCTCAACATTACCTTCACAACAACAACTACACCGCCTAGAACAGGATCTCATCTGAAAAAAAAAATTCCTCAACATTATAGCTCAACATTACCTTCACAACAACTACACCGCCTAGAACAGGATCTCATCTGAAAAAAAAATTCCTAAACATTACCTTCACAACGACAACTACACCGCCTAGAACAGGATCTCATCTAAAAAAATAATATATTACCTCAACATTATACCTCAACATTACCTTCACAACAACAACTACACCGCCGAGAACAGGATCTCATCTGAAAAAAAAAAATCCTCAACATTACCTTCACAACGACAACTACACCGCCTAGAACAGGATCTCATCTAAAAAAATTAATATTACCTCAACATTACCTTCACAACAACTACACCGCCTAGAACAGAATCTCATCTGAAAAAATTAATATTACCTCAACATTACCTTCACAACAACTACACCGCCTAGACAGGATCTCATCTAAAAAAAAAATTACCTCAACATTATACCTCAACATTACCTTCACAACGACAACTACACCGCCTAGAACAGGATCTCATCTAAAAAAAATAATATTACCTCAACATTTATACCTCAACATTACCTTCACAACGACAACTGCACCACCTAGAACAGGATCTCATCTAAAAAAATAATATTACCTCAACATTATACCTCAACATTACCTTCACAACGACAACTACACCGCCTAGAACAGGATCTCATCTAAAAAAAAAAATTACCTCAACATTATACCTCAACATTACCTTCACAACGACAACTACACCGCCTAGAACAGGATCTCATCTAAAAAAATTAATATTACCTCAACATTATACCTCAACATTACCTTCACAACGACAACTACACCGCCTAGAACAGGATCTCATCTGAAAAAAAAAAAAATCCTCAACATTATACCTCAACATTACCTTCACAACAACTACACCGCCTAGAACAGGATCTCATCTGAAAAAAAAAATTCCTCAACATTACCTTCACAATGACAACTACACCGCCTAGAACAGGATCTCTTCTAAAAAAAAAATATATTACCTCAACATTACCTTCAAACAACAACTACACCTCTAGAACAGGATCTCATCTAAAAAAAACAAAATTCCTCAACATTATACCTCAACATTACCTTCACAACAACTACACCGCCTAGAACAGGATCTCATCTGAAAAAAAAAATTCCTCAACATTATACCTCAACATTACCTTCACAACGACAACTACACCGCCTAGAACAGGATCTCATCTAAAAAAAAAAATATTACCTCAACATTATACCTCAACATTACCTTCACAACAACAACTACACCGCCTAGAACAGGATCTCATCTAAAAAAATTAATTTACCTCAACATTATACCTCAACATTACCTTCACAACGACAACACACCGCCTAGAACAGGATCTCATCTGAAAAAAAAAAAATTTCCTCAACATTATACCTCAACATTACCTTCACAACAACAACTACACCGCCTAGAACAGGATCTCATCTAAAAAAAAAAATACTAGAAGCAAACGTAGTATCTTCTTACATTCGCTTCTGACTTTACCTATAACTTGTTCACAACTGTATACGCAATTTCCGGTTACTTCGGCCAGGATTCGGGATCAGCGATCAAATAACGTAAATCACGATTAAAAATTATTTTTGATGATGCGGGAGATATCTTTATTAAAATCGGTGGAGGAAATATACACCATGTCTGATATTTGGGTCTTTCATGTCTCCGACGATACCTTTATCTCCCAGCATGCATCATTCCCCATGCAAAAACCTTAAACAAAAAAAAACCGAAGCAAAAGGGTCATAGCCAACGACACGGATTCCAAATTGCCAGGGATTTGTGTTGTTGTTGTTTCCTATTCTCTCATGTGCACGCGTTAAGTATGAAGCTCACTACGTTCGCTAAGAACAGGAAGAAATGGGGAGGAGAGGACAGAGCATTGTGGGTGAGAGTGCATGGATTTGGATGGAAGAGGAGATTGAGACTTTGCGAGGCGGGAGGTTGAGGACTTGGGGTTGGTAGGGGGTTGAGTACTTGTGGTTTGGGCAGTTGAGGACTTGAAGAAGAAAGGGGAGGATGAGAGTTGGCTTGGGTGAGCGGATGCAGAGAGTGGACAGAGTTGGGATTAAGGGGATTGACACTTTTGAGAGGGGTGGGGGGAGTTGAGGATATGGGTTGGGAGAGTTGATGGATTTGAAGAAAGGGGAGGGGAGCACAGAGTCTGGGTGTGGTGTACGGGGGTGGGGGGGGGGAGAGAAATGCAGAGTTGGGAGGGGAGGGGAGTTTAGGAATGGGAGTGTGTGTGTGTGTGTGTGTGTGTGTGGGTGTGTGTGTGTGTGTGTGTGTCTGTTGGGGGTGGAAGGGTGGGACCTAAAGTCACGTTTTACATGATGCAGAATGTCTAGGGTCCCAGATAGTCCTGTTGAATCTTTTGAGTTCTTTCAGTATTTTGGGTGTCCTAGGTCCTGAAGTCTTTTGCACCTTTGGGTCCTCTGGGTGCTTTTGGTATTTTAGGTCTTTGGGTAATCGGGTGTTTGGTCTTTTGGTCTTTTGGGTGTTTTGGTCCTCAGGTCTTTTATGTCTTCGGGTTTTTTTCAGTCTTTTGGGTCTTTGGGTCTTCAGAGTCTTTTCGGTCTTTTTGGTCTTTTGGGTCTTTTAAGTTGTTTGGTTTTTTTTTGGAGTATTTGGCATCTTTAAGGTCTTTGTGGTCTTTGTGTGTTTTGGGTCCTCAGAGTTGTTTGGGTCTTCAGGGTCTTTTCAGTCTTTTGTGTCCTCAAGGCCATTTGGATATTTTGGGTTCTCAGGGGAGGGTGGTCGTTTTTGGTCTTTTGGGTCATCGGGGTCTTTTATGTCTTCGGGTTTTTTTTCAGTCTTTTGGGTCTTTGGGATATTTCGTTCTTCAGGGTCTTTGGGTTATTTTGGGGGTCTTCAGAGTCTTTTCGGTCTTTTTGGTCTTTTAGGTTCTTTTAAGTTGTTTGGTTTTTTGGAGTATTTGGCATATTTAAGGGTCTTTGTGGTCTTTTGGGTCTTTGTGATGTTTTGGGTCCTCAGAGTTGTTTGGGTCTTCAGGGTCTTTTCAGTCTTTTCTGTCCTCGAGGCCATTTGGATATTTTGGGTTCTCAGGGGAGGGGTGGTCGTTTTTGGTCCTCTTGGTACTTTAGGTTAAGTATTTCAGGTTACAATTGTGGGTGTTGTGAGGTCAACTGTCCAACCAATGGGTGAAGAGCGGATATACATACATACATACACACACACACACACATACACACATACACACATACACACACACACATACACACATACACATACACATACACATACACACACACACCTCATCCGTTGAGAGTAGATGATGGGATGTTATGGTAATGGAGACAAGGTACGGGCTGTTTACACTGACATCACTCATTTCTGCTTCAGTACCTTGTGCGCCACCATTTTACTTCCATAGCTACTATACATCGACGACGTGAGATTCCCACTGCGATCTCTGCACTGGATTACTCGTGCGTCCCCCGCGTAGCGGAACACGGGCTTTTGCAATCACTGTGTGATTGCCTGTGTGTTTGTGTGTCTGTCCAGGCCATAACTTTTTGAGCTTTTGTCATCAAATTTTCAACGAAGCTTTATTATGAAAATATAAAGCAGGCAATTTAATAAGTTTTTTAAAATAATTTTCATTAGTATTATCATTATTTTTTATAATATTGTTATTGTTATTTTTTCAACCGTTTTTTGGCCTTGTTTTGCTCTTTTTTTTTCTTTCTTTTTTTGTTACATTTTTGTTCCTCAACAACCATTTGTCCGATTGACCAAACTTTCATGGTAGGACCAATCCCCACCCCCCCACATGGAGAACATTTTGATAATTGTGATGTTATTGGTCATGTGGTATGTTAGCAATCTCGGATTAAACGCAAAAAATTAAAACATTATATCTCTGAAACCGCTGATCGGTAAAATGTGAAACTTGGCAGTCTCATTCGACTCCCAATGGGGAATAAAGGATTGTAAGGATGATGTCATCGGTAAAGTGGTATACCTGCCATAAAGGTTTCAATCAAAATCCTTGTTTCCCATTGAGATTCAGTGTGTGTGTGTGTGTGTCCAGGCCGTAACATTTTGAGCTTTTGTCATCAAATCTTCAACAAACCTTTATTATGAGATTGTTGAGAACACAAATGAATAAAATGTACAATTTTTGTTAACTGACGTTTTCATCGAGTTTGGTTCGAGTACAAAGTTGGCACCGACGGGCTTTGCAATTTCAGATGCCTTCGAGTAATCGTTTTGTTATGGGATTGCTACGATGATTTAGAGTTTCAACATAACTAAAGATAATCATACAATCGCCTCTGGAGCAAAATATTTGCTTATGATGTCATGAGAAAACCAGAAAAAACCCATTAATTTAATCAGATGGCTTTTTGTTCAGTCCAGTGAGTCCAATATCATCATCTGAATTGTTGATTATGATTACGCTTCATGAAAATAATTTCAGTGATTTTTGATCTTTGGCCCCTGACCAGGACTGCTTCGTGGTGATCTTGTGCCCTGCGGATATGGATGGACAAGTGCGCCGGGTTTTACAGATACCGCTATGGGCACAGAGGGTTCTGTACCTACAAGGATCTGCTCTGAAGGACCAAGACTTGGACCGTGTGAAGTGAGTCTTTCTGGTGAATTGAATAATGTTTAGTTGTTAAGTCGAAGAATGGAAACATCTGCTGTTTTAAGTTAAAACCAAATGGACATTTTGGTATTATTTAGGCCACAGGATGATAAATAAATGGTTCGTACCAAAGAGTTATTTATTTATTTATTTGTATACAAAGTCGAGGCTTGGAGAGGAGCTACAACATAGAAGGCATCAGGAGGTAATAGAACAAAAGGAACAACAGAAAGAGCAGAAAAACACACCAACATGATGTGGGACAAAATGGAAGGTTTAGAGGTTGACATTGAACAAATGAGGGATGGGGGAAGAAAGAGGGGAAGGGAATAAACACGGAGTTCACAAGATGGATATCGCCACAAACTCTCAGGAAGGAAAAACTGGAAACTTCGACAGAGGTGGGCTTGGGGAGGGGTTTTTTTTGGGGGGGGGGTATACCTTGTCGAGGCTCTATGAGAGCCAACACACAATGCACAGCGAGGGGGGCATGAGACAAGAGGGGTGTGGAGTGGGAAGGACAAAACGGTGAGGAACAGAGACATTAGGAGATCTATGGAAGGAGAGGGATGGGCGGGAAACACGGGGTATACAAGATGGACCACGGGACTTTCAGGAAGAAAAGCAAAGAATTTGAAGGAGGTGGGCTTGGGGTGGATTAACAGGGGTGAAAAGATTGAGGATTTGGATGGGGGACGATATGAGGTGGAGGTGAACAGCTGTTTTGAAGGCCTGGAGGGAAGAATGGGATTGTGAGGGAGTTTATTCCAAAGGTGGGAAAAAGAGGAATGAAAGAGTGAAGTTGAGCAGTGATTCGTGATTTTAGTAGTTTTACCAGAAGGGGGTTGTTGGGACCTTGAGCACCCTGCGGAGTGAGAGGCCCAAAGACTCAGCCTCATCGCGAGATATGCCAATGATCCGAAATGCCTTGGTTTCCACAGCATGAAGCCGAGAAAGGTGGGAGGCAGGGCACCAGCCCAGAGGGGAGGAGCTGCGGTAGAAGACATCAGGCTGTGGACCAAACCATCAGGCTGCGGACAAAAGCTTTGTAGTGGTCAGGAGCCCAGGTGTGCCGAGGAAGGACTTTGCACAATGGAGGATTCCCAGTCGGCGACTGGATTTGGAGGCCAGGTTGAAAATGTGGCTTTCCCAGGAAAGATCATGGCAAAAGTGAGACCCAGAAGCTTGAAAGAAAGAACTTCTTCCAGAGGATTGTTGAGAAAGTAGATGGGAGGGGGGGGGTTCCAAACGGTCCTTTCGGAGAGACAACATGAGAGTGTGAGATTTGTCCGGATTGAAAGACATGTTCCACGTGTTGGACCAGTTTTGATTTTACCCAGATCTGCAATGAGCGAAGAAGCTGCTGCTTGCCGGTCTGAGGGACGACCAATGATACGACAGAGGGTGGAGTCATCAGCAAAGGGATATAGAGGATTTTCCAGAGAGTCGGAGAGATCATTGATGAAAACCAGAAAAGAACAGGCCCAGAACGCTGCCTTGAGGAACTCCAGCCTGGACAGGAAGAGGGGATGAAAGAACTCCATTTAGGGCCACACGTTGACTGCGACAGAGAGGAATTCTGCGAGCCATGAGTGGAGATGGCCTTGGATACCATAGGAAGCGAGTTGGTGAGCAGGACAGGGTGCCAGACCATGTCAAAAGCTGCGATATGTCTAGGGATATGGCTCTGATTTCATGTCTGCATTGAGGACCTCCGTCCATTGTTGGGAGAGCAGAAGCAGCATATCCAGGGTAGGTGACTGGTCTGAAACCAAACTGCTGATCGGAAATCAGGCATTGGAGAAGAGGAAGATTTATGTCTGAAGCGATGATGGATTCCATAACCTTGCTGATGATTGGGAGAAGCTGATTGGTCTGAGTTGCATGGATCTGTTTTTGCACCTTTTTTATGCAGGGCAGTAATGTTTGCTGATTTCCAATCAGATGGCAGCTGACCTTGAGCAAATGAGAGGGTGAATAGAACAGAGAGAGGGTGAGCAAGAGCAGAGGAGAGCAGGTTTTTAGGACACGTGGGCTGATGCTATCTGGACCGTTGCAGAATCTGAGTCCAGGTTTGACAGCAAGCTCTCCACCTTGTCAGGAGAAAAGGACACAGAGTCCTGGGACAGTGGGTGCGACTGGGTAAGGTGGGTACAGAAAGCGATGGGTTTTGGACACAAGATTTCGATGCAAACACCGAGTTTAGGCATCAGTCTTTCATGTGCGGTATCAGCATTGCGGCCTTTTGAGGTAGGGCAGGGGATGGAGGGGGAGCATCCACCAGAAACAGATTTGATTAGACGCCACCAGGATTTGGAGGAGGGAGAGAGGTTTGAGAGTTGAAGGGTTAACGGTGGTAAAAGAGATCATGGTTTTGGATGACGGATGATCTGAGATAGTGGTAAACAGCTGTCTTGAAAACCTGGAGGGAAGAATGAGATTGAAGAAATTGATTCTGGACTTTGTGAGTTTCACCATAAGGTGGTTGGTTGCTGCTAGATCCTGCAATGTGCACCCTGTAAAACCTCGAGGGTTTGGTGGGGGGGGGGTGGGAGGAAGACAGCATGGAAAAAGCAGGATAACAAGACCAGAAAGTAGGTGTGAAAGACAGAGAGACCACCAACTGTCTTCGATGTTTCGATGTGAAAGTGATCGGCCCATCAACTCATATGGGTGAAATCCTTCCGTATTTTATGGAAATCGTATTTTTGTAACGACCCATTTGGAGGTTTCCGTATGTTCGTCATCAGAAAGGCATTCACACTTACAGGGACTTGAGGTGCTGTTCCAATACACTGATTCCTTTGTTTTCACCCATTTCATCCGGATGGGGTGCAATGTTGACGCAATAACGCATCATGACCACGATTATGTGAATTACTCCATGGTAGTTTTTATTACGAGCTGTTTTTGTAGAAGTTATCTGGTTTTTGTAGAAGGGATTTCCGGTTTGGGCGCACATGGACGGCTGGGTGGTAAGCTCTCCTGCCAGTTCTTCCAACCCTAAATTTACCGGACCATTTGCATTTTTGCTGTTTCGTTTTAGTTTCTGTTTTGTTATTCGTGATTTTCATGAACCTTTCTGTCCTGAATCATGTAATGTTGTGTTGAATCGTTCGGTTCCTCTCTCGATCTCAGTCGTGCCTACCTGTGATAGTCGGGGGTATGTGCCCTCCGTATTCTGCCTCCTTCTAGTTGTTGCTTCTGGACTGTCAGGAGACCGTGTGTGTTCTTCGGTGTTACGTATCCCCCTTGATTCATCTGTACTGGTGATCATCTTGGAATGGCATTTATATTAGTTTACATCACGAGTGTTTGTTAACATTTTATTTTGTTATATTACTGGTGTGGTATTACTTTGTAATTGGAATGACGGTGTTTGGAATGAAAATATAGAGAGATTAAGTTTATACACAGATGAGAAAATGATAAAAAGGGAAAAGGAAACGGCAGGGTTTCCCCGATGGGAATGGAAGGCTGTGACGTTCATTCATCCCTCGTGGGCGATTTATAATAGCTGGAGAAGACTGCTCGAGTTATCACCGAGATGGGAGCTTCGATTTATCCTTCGGTAGAATTCTTCTTCAATTGTCTCACAAATGGTCGAGGAGAACTTGCGTGCCATTGTGATGATATGTAAATATTCTCGAGCTCGGGTTGATCGGGGGTTTTCCGGAACCAGGTGCGACCAGAAGAGAGACGAGCGGCTTGTTCGGTCACGGGTGGAATAAAGGATGGACTCGGATTCCAAACGCCTTGGACGGCTTTTCCTTCCATGCTGAAGATCCGCCTGCTTGGCATTGTGGGCGCGAATGACCGCCATTTGTTGGTGCCTATCAGATGCACTTCACTCTGCAGAGATCTTCTGTGCCTGGAAAGGGCAACCGTTATGGTGGAGTTTCGCTGGTAACGATTCTTCCCTTGATATTGGCACCTTCGTGTGGCTCGTGTGTAAAGAACTCTTCTTTGCCTTTGTGGTACCTTGCACGTCTCGCGTTGCCTTACGCAGGTTGGTGAAGAGTGGAGTCGATTTCTCCTTGGATCCTTCATCATTCCTGACTTCGGCCCTGCCGGGTTCCAGAGGGCTATTCAGCAAAGTACCTCATCAACTTACCATTCTTTTTGTGGCATTTTTACTCCTTTCAGACATATTCCCATCACTTATACGGTCACGGCTCCGACCGAGCTGTTAGTGCCCACTAACCCTCACAACGCTGATGCAGTGCCCACTGAAGCAGTGCCCCCTGTTACTCATTTTACTAACCTCGGAAGGATGACGGGTGTCAACCCACCTGGTGTTAATTCAACAACAGGAGAGGGCCTCAAACCTAAGATCTTAAGCCAGCCACCCTAACTGTGAAGCCAACACCAGGCTCCAGCAATGAATGTTCAGGTGAAGTCGAAAAAAATTCTTCCCCAATTATCACTTTCATTGGCATAGTTTTTTTTTTTGTTATGGTATGTACAGGATCACCCCCAAAATGCATATTTAGACAATTTTTCAAATTTTTATGGGGAGCATACCCCGGACCCCCCCGGGGAAAATTTCATTTTTCCTTTTTTTTTTTTTAAGATCTGCAGTTTCATCCATGAACTCATCTTCATCGCAGGAGATTCCAATGATCTTGAAGGCCTTCGTTACCATGGCGTCAAGCTGATGAAGGTGTGAAACAGGAGCACCAGCACAGCGTGGAGAACAGTAGTCCATCAAGCTTCAGATGAAGGCCTTGTAGGAGGATAAGGGTTCAGGTGTGCCAAAGAAGGACTTTGCAGGAAGGAGGATGCTCAGTCGGTGACTGGCTTCGGAGGCCAATGTTTAAATGCGGTTTACCCATGAAAGATCATGGCTGATAGACCCGGGAGTTTGAATGACTGAACCTCCTCAAGAGGATTGATAAGAAAGTAGATCAGAGGGTTTGCCACACGGTCCTTTCGGAGAGATCGAGCGAGAGTGTGAGATTTGTCAGGAATGAAAGACACATTCCAAATGTTTGATCAGCTTGTGATTTTGTCAAGGTCTGAAGCGAGGGAAGAAGCTGCTGCCTGTCTATCTGAAGGAAGAGGGATGCCATAGCAGAGGGTGGAGTCACTAGCAAAGAGCTAAAGAGGATTTTTTAGAGAGTCAAATAAATCGTTAATGAATATCAGGGATAGGACTGGGACCAGAACACTGCCTAGTGGCACTCCAGCCTTGACATGGAGAGGAGATGAAAGGATCCTGTTGAGAGCCACATGGCTACGAGAGTAGAGGAAGTCAATAAGCCCAAGCACTCTTTCCGTGTCGGTAACCCAAGAGTAGAGTTGGTCTTTGATGCCAAAGGCCAAGAGTTTGAGGATCAAGGCAAGGTGCGAGACTGTATCGAATGCTCAAGATATGTCTCGAGAGGGGTTTGACACCATTAATGCACATGAATGGGAAATGTGTTATCATTGGTAGCCAACCTCTGCAAGCTGGACTTCTCAAGATTCCCCATCTGGATATACGGAGACAGACATTATGGGAGGGGTGAAATTAATGGTTGTTGAAAGTACAGAGGAAAGTGGTGCTATATGTACGGGAGGAGGGCTGATGGAGTAAGCGTTTAAGAATAAGACATATTTGGGTAATCAGCCTTTTTAATCAGAAGAAGAAAAGAGGAATAGATCATGATGAAGAAGAAAATGGTGTTGCTGATGGAGAAATATGAAAAGTGAAGCATTTCATCGAGTTTGGAGATATTGAGAAAAGTACGGGATGAAGAATCGATGAAGGAAGACGGTACAGGTGTAAATGAGTTCTTGATTTGTTTTTTTTGGAGTAAAAAGTAAAAGTTTTGTTTTTATTGTGCCCCGGCCTCCAACAAGGTTGGAGATGTGGGACATCAACATGAGTTACGACCG
The DNA here is from genome assembly GCA_035128595.1 of Eptatretus atami. Lineage (NCBI taxonomy): Eukaryota > Metazoa > Chordata > Myxini > Myxiniformes > Myxinidae > Eptatretus > Eptatretus atami. The sequence goes on from CM068966.1 coordinate 89,612,879, forward strand.
ACTGACCGATCATCCGTCCATGTACCTTTGTGTATACGTGGTATTTCAAAAACCATTCAAGATTTAGCATTCACATTACACGGATCTACTCCTCATACGACACAAAAGGTGGACGAATAGGGCATCATCTTCTTGTTTTGTTTTTGAAAGTGATGAGGGGAGATTAGGATAAAGTTGAGGAAGCTGAAAGGACAATGCTTGGGAGAATGGAAGTGTGACGAGGCACGAAGATTGCACGTCATCGTTCTTGTGCAGCAATTAACGGTACAATGTTGAACGTGATGTTTGAAAATAGTTATGTATTAGCTTTGCATCACATTCAAAAACAGCAATGTGAGCACATATTGTTCTTGACGAGAGTTCCAACTGCAAAAATAACTCAAAATTCCTCTGTTTTAAAAAAAAAATCTTCAATCGGCCCATTTGGTTAAATTATAATTAATCAAATAACACTTGACTACTTAGTTAATATTTAAATTCAAGACAAGTATATTTCATTTGCAGTGGTGACCAAGCCCCCATGAATGGAGGGAAATAAAATAATGCTTTTCATGAACCTTATTCCTCAGTTTGAATGAATAACTATAGTCTTGCTTGTGAAGGTGAGTGTTCAACTGCGTCGGCAGAGAGGTACAATGATGAATGGAATCAACAGGATGGAATGCTAGCTGCAGTGGAAAGCAAGGAGAAGCTAACATTTCGGTCATTAGCCCTTCATCTTTTGCTGCTGCGACTCCTCACTCTGTATTTTCATAATACACTCCATGCACAACTTTTTGGACAGTTTTTCAAGTTTAGTATACAATGTAACAAGTACTATCGTAAATATCACACAAATATATATATATATATATATATATTAATATATTATATATATATATATATATATATTATATATATATATATATACACGAGGTCCGTCTAAAAAGTAACGGGACTGAGCCTGCTGTGTGCTCCACTTACACAACTTGAATGAACGGGTTGCGTAACAGTCGTGAGCAGAGAGCCAATCTGAAGTTTCTTGCCAAGCTTGGCAAAACACCTTCCGAATCCTTCGCAATGCTGCAGCAAGTCTACGAGGAAGAAATGATGTCACGTACACGTGCATTTGAACGTCACAAGAGGTTCAAAGAGGGACGGGAGGAGGTTGAAGACTATCCACGGTCTGGAGATCTTCAACGTGCAGAACGGCGGACCAATCGAGCGTGTGAAGCAGATGATGCGCGCAGATTGTCGACTCACGGTGCGGATGATTGCTGAAGAACTTTCCATCAACGAGGACACTGTCTCGAGCATCATCACTGAAAATCTCGAAATACACAGGTGTGCGCAAAGATGGTCCCCAAGCTGTTGTCCGAGGACCAGAAACAGCGAAGAGTCACCTGTCTGTCAAGACATTATCGAGCACCTCGAGGACGATCCAGACCTGCTCGGGAGAGTCATTACTGGCGATGAATCGTGGATATTCGAATACGATCCCGAGACCAAACGGCAGAGTCGTCAGTGGAAAAGTCCGGCATCACCAAGACCAAAGAAAGTAAGGATGTCGAAGTCGACGGTCAAGGTGATGCTCATCGCGTTTTTTGACATCAAGGGTTTTTTTGCTCATTATCCTCTCTCGCCATTTACCTCACGATTTATTCCGATCTACAACCTTCCATTCCCGAATCTTACTGTTCTTCACATACATCAAAAAATAATAATCTTCCTTGTATCCTTTCGATCTTACACCTCCTGAACACGTGTCTCTCTCTACTCTTCCTGGTACTTTTCATCGACCCAGCAGCTTCACTCTGCGTTTACCGTCAAATTCACAACACACTTCCACGATTTTACTTCAACCTTCCTTTTCCAAATGTTACTCAATCCTTCTTTAAAATAAATAATTTCACTTTTGACTATACACCTCCCAGTGAGAGCCAAGTGCTTCTCCGTAACCACGTGATCTGTTTAGACCCCCTGCGTTTACCAATCCAATTTCACCATTCACTTCACGATTTTTTCTACAACACTTCCATGACCTAATCTGATGAAAACTCTCTCAAACAATAATAACAATAATAATAATAATAATAATAACCACGATCTCTTATAATGCTTCATCTTCCTCTTTCACACGTGTGGTTCTCTTTACTATATCATAATTCACTACTCTTCTACTATTTAAACAGACTGCTCTCAATTCGACCTTTCCTTCAACTCGCCGAAAAAATCCAACTGTTCAGCGTTTCTTCTCTCCATTCTCTGAATTAGCCTTTATTGCATCAATGAAGAAATGTGTTTAATCGCATCTCTGACCTGAAACTTTTTAAAACCCAGTTTGCTATGAATGTTCGCTTTCCATAACCATTCTTTTTTTCCAATTTCAGTGCCAACTCACCCTCTCACCCCTCTCACCCCTCACTCTCAAGCAACCATCACACTCTTTCCCTCCAAGCCTCCCTCTCACCTCTCTCAAAACCTCCCCCTCACCTTTCTCCCTCAACTCTCCCCACTCCACCCTTCTCAAAGTTTCCCCCTCTCATCCACAAAGCTGCCTCCTTCCACTACCCTCTCACCTCCATCTCTTCCTCCACCTCCTCAAATCCTCAACTGCCTTCTGCCCCCTCTCTTGTCCCCCTCTCCCCAGCACCACAGAGCCTTTTTCTCCTCCTCATCCGGCCCCCTCCCCGAGCTATTCTGCAATCCCCACACTTTCAACAACACTCCTTACCTCCCCCCTCGTCCCTTGTTCTACTCCCCCTCCCCTCCCACCTCCTGCACCCAAAGCCTCCTCCCTCCCTCTTCATTAACAGTCATTCATCTTCATTCCAACCTGGCTCCAAAGCCAGTCGCCGACTGGGAATCCTCTGTCGTGCAAAGTCCATCCTCAGCCCACCTGAGCTCTGACCACTTACAAAGCTTTCGTCCGCAGCCTGATGGAGTACTGCTCTCCCCTCTGGGCTGGTGCTCCTGCCTCCCACCTTTCTCAGCTTCACGCTGTGGAAACCAAGGCATTTCGGATCATTGGCATCTCCCGCAATGAGGCTGAGTCTTTGGGCCTCTCACTCTCTCACCGCAGGCTGGTCGTGGTCTTTCTGTCTTCCACGTCTCCTCTCCAGCCTCGCCCCCCCCTGCTCTCTCTGCGATTTATCCCCACCACATTTCGCAGGGCACTCAATGTCCGCCAACAACCCCATTCTGGTAAAACTACCAAAATCACGAATACTGCTCACCTTCACTCTTTCATTCCTCTTTTTTCCCGCCTTTGGAATAACCTCCCTCACTCATTCAATCCCATTCTTCCCTCCAGGCCTTCAAAACAGCTGTTCACCACCACCACCTATACACCTCCCATCCAAATCCTCCATATTTTTCTACCCCCGATAATCCACCCAAGCCCACTTCCTTCAAATTCCCTGCTTTCCTTCCTGAAAGTCCCTGTAATGTCCATCTTGTTCCAATGTTCCCCGCCCATCCCTCTCCCTTCCACAGATCTCCTAATGTCTCCGTTCCCCACTGTTTTGTCCTTCCTCTCCTACCCCTCTTGTCTCATGCCCCCTTGCTGTGCATTGTGTTAGCTCTCATAGGATTCCAGAAGAAGCCTTCTGGGGGTGCATCGATGCGTCGAAGAAAAGGATGGACAAGTGTTTGAGACTGGAGGGAAACTATTTTGAAGGGGACAACCTGTGATTTCAATATATTTTTTTGGAATAAAATTTCTGTGAAGTCATTCCGTTACTTCTTAGACGGACCTCATATATATTATATATTATATATATATATATATATATATATATATATATATATATTATAATATATATTACATATATATATATTTATATATATATATATATATTTATATATATTTATTTATATATATATATATATTATATATATATATGTGGTGCCTCACATACTATACTACCATGCTATGCATTTTGTAGGCTTTTTCATGCGTAACACACATATGAATATTGTTATGCTTGTTCCATGAGTCCTCCACGTGGGGTGCAGGATCGATCAAGCAGAGGCTTGTTTCATCCTGACCAGCCGCAATGATGTCGATCGCACTGCAGCGGTGAGTTCCAGGCCATAGTTATTTGTCGAGGCCTTGATTCCACATGTGGAGGTCACGTGACTGTTATGAGTATTTTGTAGAAAATGACCTCATTGTGCTGTCCTGTGAGTCCTCGCTTAACATTGTCCCTGTTAACATTGTTTCATTGTTAAGTCACTAGTCTATTAGAGAACATACTCGTTTAAAGTAGTTCACCGTTCCGTTATAAAGTCGTTTTACCTCTAATTTAGTACCAAACGAATGGTTTTCCTCGTTATAACAAAACTCCAGTATAAACCATACCGGTGTATAATCTGTACCTTAAATTCTCGTGTATAAGCTCACCCAGAGTTTGTACAGTATCAGCCTTATACTCGTATACATTGACTTGTGCATTGATAACATCCGTGGGTCCTTGGCTAAAGTTACTCAGGTGTGCATGAATGGTGTGTGGAGGAAGTTGTGTCCTGAATGTGTCAATGACTTGAAAGGATTTAAATATGTTTTCCCCACGATGAAGAAAATTATCCTCTGCTTGGTTAATAAAACAGGTTTCGATGAGGTGGAAGAAGCTGACGTTACACAACTTCTGCAATCACACGGAGAAGAGCTAACCAATGAAGATCTGAAGCAACTTGAGATGATGATTAAAGAAAAGCAACTGGAGATGATGATATTCAATTGTTTGTTTGAAATTATTTTAAAATTATACTCAATATGTAAATAATGTCTTTTGTCTGATGGTAAAATTTTCGCTTGGAGGCTACCCCCCCCCCCCCCCCCCCCTCCCATTTACATTACATATTTTGGGGGAAATTGGATTCGCTTAAAGTCGCACTTTTCAAGAATGTAACTACAATGTTAAGGAAGGATTGACTGTAGTTGTTTCCACGATGAAATAGCAGCTCACTGTACCTGTACCTCCGCAGGACCACCAGACCATTCTACGTGCCTGGGCAGTCAAGGATTTTGCCCCTAACTGCCCCCTCTACGTCCAGATCCTGACACCAGAAAACAAATTCCATGTCAAATTCACAGGTATCTCCAGCACAGCAAGCAAAGGGTGATGATCGTGATAATGATGTTCAGCATGTTGGTATTCATGAGATGGTAATGATAATGGTAGTGATAAGGATTATTGCCATGATACTGTTCGTGATAACGAGGATGATAAATATTATGGCGGTGATGATGATGGTATTGATGATAATGATGGTGATGGTCATAATGCTGATTCGAACAATCTTTATTGCAAGAAACTGTTGGTAATGATAACGATGATTATGGTAGTGGTGATGATTGTGGTGGTGATTTTAGTAATGAAAATGAGGATGATGTTTGAAATTACTCTCGTAGTGATGATGATAATGATCCTGATTACTATGACAATGCTATGAAATTCTGACACCAAGTTTGTGCCTTTTGTAGACCATGTGGTGTGTGAAGAGGAAGTGAAGTATGCCATGCTAGCACTGAACTGTGTGTGTCCAGCTGTATCGACGCTCATCACACTACTCATCCACACATCACGTGGACAGTACGGCATAAAACTCTCTGTATACCTCTCGTCTCCTCTCCCTCTCACCCTCTCCCCTCTCCCCCTCTCGCCTCTTCGCCCTTCCCCTCTCCCCCTCTCTCTCTCTCTCTCTCTCTCTCTCTCTTCTCTCTCTCTCTCTCTCTCTCTCTCTCTCTCTCTTCTCTCTCCTCTCTCTCCTCTCGTCTCTCGCCTCTCCCCCTCTCCTCTCTCTCTCTCTCTCTCTCTCTCTCTCTCTCCTCCTCTCTCTCTCTCTCTCTCTCCCTCTCTCCCTCTCGTCTCTCGCCCGCTCCCCTCTCTCTCTCTCTCTTCTCTCTCTCTCTCTCCCTCTCGTCTCTCGCCCCTCTCGCCTCTCTCTCTCTCTCTCTCTTCTTTCTCTCTCTCTCTCTCTCTCTCTCTCTCTCTTCTCTCTCTCTCTCTCCTCTCTCTCTCTCTCCTCTCTCTCCCCCTCTCTCATCCTCTCCTCGCCCTCTCTCTCTCTCTCTCTCTCTCCTCGCCTCTCCTCCCTCTCTATCTGCCTGTTCGTCTGTGCCATTTAATTTGATCGTTTCCGTTTTATTTTGTCCATCATTCTCCTCTTACATTGTACATTAAACCAATAAATATACTCATACTGACAACCATTTCAAATTCAAAGTGATAATCTTACATTTTGCGTAAAATTCCAAAGATATTTTCTCCCAA
>CM068966.1:89634825-89657546 GCA_035128595.1 Eptatretus atami
TTTCCTTGACCATGAAAACATATTAGTAGACAACAAAATAGTTTGTCAGTGCATTAGAAGTGAAGATATAGCCAAAAACAGAATTTATCGAAAGTCGGTGGCGGCCATTTTGATTTTCGCCTCTAAAGAAAATTCCTGAATGGTGCGAGTCTGACACCCGGCTGATTCTGATTCAGGATAGCTCAGAGATGATGAATCAACCGAAAAACTTCATAATGACGCCACAACATGCTTTTTCACATTTCCGCTGTCAGACTATAGTTATTCACTGTAGAAACGATGGTATTACAGAATTCTATAAATGACATGTCTACAATTGGATGACTTGGATAAGTTCGATAGTGGACACAACCTGGAGATGCTGGCTCAGTCGTGATGTTGTTTGAAACTAGGCCTTAAATGTATTTTGCAGCCATGAAGCCACACTTTGAGAAAAGCATGGCACCGCTCACTCACGACACACCCGATGACCGCACACGTCAAACCATCGTGCAAGGTGTAATCATTCGGTAAAATGTACAATCTGTGACAGGTGCATCTGAAGCCAGGCAGATTTTTAACGTATCTCTCTCACCGTAACCTTTTGGGCTGTGGCAGGTATGGCATGTGCCTGGTTGGAGTTCGGCGCATGGATAGCAAGGCCATTTTGTTGAACCCGGGCAGCAAGTACATCCTCGAGGGCTCTGACACCTGTTTCTACATCAACATCACCAAGGAGGAAAACTCGACTTTCATATCACAGCAGCAACAGCAACAGCAACAACAAAAGCAACAGCAGGCAAAGGAGCATGAAGAGGAGATGGAGTCGACGAAGAGTCCAACGCCAAATGGCTCCTTCACGAAAAGCTGCCCTCCGGCCACAAAGAAACACATATTCGGCGATAGCGGTAAGCCCGAGCAATATCGGATGGAAACTCACAAGGTGTCGTGATCAAAGGAAACAGCTGACGTGCTGCTTGGCCAACAATTGGATAATTATAGAAAAGAATCCTGATATAAATAATTCGAGAAGTGTTTGTTTCTTTGTTTCTTTGTTTGACTTTTATGCACTCCTCAACCGCAGCATGGAATGAGTTGAAAGCTGGTGGTTGTACTTGAGGTGTGCAGTATGCATGGGGAGGTTTTAGGGGTGAATAAATAAATGATCACAGTCCATGGTGGTTCAGGATGGAGGTAGGACCCCAATTCCCTCGATGTAAATGTATATCTTCTAGCAGCACCTGGTGGAAGCTGGTATTTCTCGTCATAAATCAAAAGTGGGGAATTAACCCGTTTTTCATCATGATTGGTTCTTTGCCAGTTCGATGAAATCAAACATTCATATCGGTGTGCAATGTGTACTCATTTATTCGGACACATATTGCCAAGGGATTTTAAGGACCGTCCTGCAGTTTCCTGTGAGTGTCCACTGTGAGTGTGAATCCTGTGAGTGTCCACTGTGTGTGTGAGTCCTGTGAGTGTTCACTGTTTGTGTGAGTTCTGTGAGTGTCCACTGTTCTAGTGTCCTATATAAAAGTCATGCCACTCTTGCAATGCACTCCGTTCTTCGCCTTAAACACTCACTGGAACACAACCTCATAGTTATACATCAAAATGTCCCATCGTTTTACTGTTCTCCCCCTTCTCCTCCAAGCATGATATGATGATGATGATATATAATGTAAATAAGTTCCATTCACTCACCAGCAAGCTTCAGTCGTGGCTGTGCTTCATTAAGAATCAGCAAACGGACGTTGCATTGAAGAATGGTGTACGTGCTTGGGGCCATCTACATATTATGTATGATTGAATGAAGTGGGGGGGGGGGAAATGGGAGAAGGAAGGGTAGAGAAGGTGCGGAGAAAGGGAGATAAAAGAGAAAGGAGGTTGGGAAGAGAGTTGTGTAAGGTAAAAGAGGGGAAGTGGGAGAGGTTGTGATGGAGTCCAATATTTCATTGTTTTGTATTCTTATAATGTGGATTAATCATCATCAGGCTGACACGAGGTATATCATCATCTGAGCACCATCAACCAACCATTTGCTATTTCTTTGTGTAACAGTGATCTCGGTGCCATCCCTGTAACAGTAGATCGTCGGACTTCACATGAACAATATTGCATCATTGGATTTGATATTGTGCAAAATATTTAACTTACATCTTCCCATTGAATGGTTTGTTGGCTGAGTTGATTCACAAACTCTCCACATCTTTTCTTCAGCGCTAGGCAAGAACCTTCACAAAACAAAAATCATCCTTTACGGAGTTAAAAAGCGGAAAAAGAATCATTCCTTCCAGCAGGATGTGCCAAATTGTGGTGGTGGTGGTGGTTGCATCAGATGGAGAGACTTGAGAGGCTTTGGTAAACCACAGCGTGAGAATCATTATTGTAATGGTAGATGCTGTTGTCAGTGATGTTGTGGTTTTGAACACCCTTCACTTGTGTTTGCTTTGACCGCTTCATCACAACGCAGGGTGTAATGGTAGCCTGTGCGGTTTCGGTATACTCTGTGCCTGAACGAGTATGAAACTGTGGTCAAAGTGACGTCACCATCCCCGAGGCTATAGATTGTGCAGAACAGAATGCATTCATCATGTCTGTCATACATCTTCCCACCGTGAGGGTAAAGTCATGATTGTGACCCCGTTGAATATTGGTGGAATGTTTCAGGAATACCACATCGCCTTCATTCCGCAGCGAGCCTACCCTTTTGCACTAGTCCTGATGAACCAACCACGTGGTGGCTTATTATGTCACATCAATCTTACGACGTGTAAAAACTTTTTTCCCGAAGTTTACCGCCGTTCATGCATCGTCTTTCACACCACCTTATTAACACGTTACATTAGTTATTTGTGCCTGTTGTTTGTGTCCTTTATAACATCCTTAAAAACTTTCTTGTTTCCAGTTTGGAATGATTTTTAATTTTAACTGCCAGACAGACAGAGAGTAAAAAAATTATCTCGCTCCTCTCTGTGGTTGGGATGAATTCACAGCCAAAGTACTGATAAACGACAAACTCAAAGTTCTTTTTGTGTGTGTGTGTGTGTGTGTGTGTGTGCAGACTGGAGGCTCGTATAAGAGGAACACGAGGTACAACAAGGGAGCAGGAGACAATAGGTGGTGGGAGAGCAAGGACAAACAGTGTGAACAGAGACTAGGCTCTGCGGAAGGGCGAGGGATCGATAGGTACACGGGTAAACAAGATGGACACTTACAGGGACTTCCAGGTCTCACACGACAGGACTTCAAGCTAGGACAGCAGAGAATTTGAAGGAGGTGGGTTTGGGGTGATTTGTGGGGTGAGAAAGATATGGTTTTGGATGGGGGAAGATGTGGTAAACGCTGTTTTGAACCGAGAGGGAAAGAATGGAATTGCAGAGAGTGTGTGAGAGTTTGTTCCAAAGGAGGATGAAAGAGGAATTGAAAGAGTGAAGGTGGGCAGTGATTCTTGATTTGTAGTTTTACCAGAAAGCAGTTACTGGAGGACCTCGAGTGCCCTGCAGAAATATTGGGGGGGGGGACAGATCTCAGACAGAGCAGGGGACAAGGTCGGAGAGGAGACGTAGAAACGAAAATCCACGACAGCCTGCGGTGAGAGAGTGAAGGCCCAAGACTAGCCTCATCACGGGAGATACAATGATCCGAAATGCCGTGGTTCCACGATGAAGTCGAGAAAGTGTGAGAGGGTCGGAGCACAGCCCAGAGGGAGAGCAGTCTCTCAGGCTGTGGAAAAGTTTGTAGTGTCAGGAGCTCAGATGTGCGAGGAAGGACGCACGATGGACGGACCCAGTCGGCGACTGGCTTTGGAGGCCAGCCTGGAGATTGGCTTTCCAGGAAAGATATGGCAGTAGTGAGACCAGAGCTTGAATGAAAGACTTCAAGAGGATGTAGAAAGTAGATGGTGGGAGAGGGGGGGGTTCCAGATGGTCCTTTCAGAGAGACATATTGAGAGTGAGTCCGGATTGAAAGAAAGGTTCCACATGTTTCACCAACTTTGATATTTTCCAGAATCTGCATAGCGAAGAAGCTGCTGCTTGCCGGTCTGGGATGACAGATGGTAGGCAGAAGGTGGAGTACCAAGAAGAGATAAAGAGGATTTTCAGAGAGTTGGAGAGATCGTTGATGAAAATCTAGAAAAAGAACAGGACCAGAACCTGCCCTGAGGAACTCCAGCTGACAAGAAGATGGGATGCATAAGCTCCATTAGCCACACGTTGACTGCGACAGGAGAGGAAGTCTGCGAGCCATGAGTGGAGATGGCGTCGATACCATAGGAAGAGAGTTTGGTGAGCAGGGCAGGCGCCAGACATTGCAAAAGCCAGCGATATGTCTAGGGATATGGCTCTGATTTATTCGGCATTGGGACCCCATCCATTGTTGGGAGAGAAGAGCAGCATATCCAGGGTAGAGTGACCTGGGTTCTGGAACCAAATTGATAGCGGAAATCAAGTTATTGGAGAAGAGGAAGGATTTGATGTCCTGAAGCGATGATGGATTCAGTAACCTGACTGGATGACTTGGGAGAAGGCTGATTGGTTTGTAGTTGCAGGGATCTGTTTTTGCACCTTTATTATGCAGGGCGGTAATGTATTCCGATTCATGTTCCGATTTGTGTTCAAAATATAACATTCAATTTAAATAAGTTGTTCCTCGATTATAAAATGACGTTTTAGACAGACAAACAGACAGAAGTGAACCAATCACTTGACCCCACTTTTCTATTCGCATGTGCCGGGTAAATATCATGAACGAAGAAGTCTTGTTGAACCATGTGATGGCTCATTATGTCAGGAGAGGTTTTATTCAGTCCATAATAATTAAATGAACACATCGAATTGCAAACAAACTTACTTTTATTTTAAGAATCTGTGATACAATCAAATGGAGGACAAGTATGAGGATTTTGGAACATGTCCTTTGGCATCATAAAGTGCTTGAACCCATGAAGAGAACAAATTAATAATTTCTGTGTGAACATCCTGGATCCAGGTTTCGCCAATCCGGAGTTGGTTCTGTTTCAGTTCTCGCGTGTGACTTGGCAGTTTGTGGCTTTTCTGTAGTGAGCAGGCGGGATCCAGGGGGGGGGGGGGTTGGGTGGTAAACCAACCCAACCCAACCCTAACCCTAACAGCTCCTGATCCACATGTTCCCAACCATGTTTAATTGCATTCATGTCAGCACTCTATGGTGTACAGGGAAGAAGCTTCCTCATAGACCACGATGTCCTCGTAGACCACGATGTCCTCATAGACGACGACGTCCTTGTAGACCACGATGCAAACACAAGTCATATCGGACTCAAAAAAGAGGAAAGAAGTATCACAAGAGGCAAAGTCAGCTGCCAACTCGACACCGCCATTACGCCATTCACTCCCACACAAACAACAACAGCAATCATCAAAAATATCAAAAACTCACAGGTTACTGGCCCTGACAACATCTCCAATTTATATTTAAAACATCTTGGACCACACGGCATATCAGGCCTCACAAATATAATAAATTTCTCCGACCAACACTCAATAATTCCTCAAATTTGGAAACGAGGCAAAATCATTACCCTCCTTAAACCAAACAAAGATCCCACCAAAGCAGCCTCCTACACACCTCTCACTTTACTTTACACACCCTCCAAAGTTACAGAATGCCAAATACTCACACTCACCAATCCACACATCCCACTCTCACACACCCATCACGGATTCAAACCAAACTACTACACCATCACTCTCCTCACAAACCTCACACAAAACACCTTTGATGGCTTCAACAATAGAAAACCACCAAAACACACGATTCTCACCACAGTAGACATCAGCAAAGCATTTGATACATTCCCAGAACTCTTACTCACAAACAAAATACTCAACACAAACATGCACAACACCAGCAAACGCTGACTGGCCAACTACCTCTCATGCAGACAGTCATTTGTAGTTCTCAACGGCAAGTCATCACGCACACGATACTTTCCTAACGGAGTCCTTCAAGGCTTAGTCCTCTCCCCCACACTCTCTAATCTGTTCATACACGACATTCTACCGCCACCCAATAACATACAAATAGCCGCATATGCGGATGATATAACCATTACCTCTACTTATAGCAACATAAACACCGCCACAGCACAACTTCGATCCTTCCTCAGCACGCTACAAACCTGGCTCACCATCAACAGACGGAAAGTATCCCCCTCAATATCAACCGTCATTCTTTTAACAAATTTCACCAAGGAACAAAGTGCTGCACCACACATCACACTGAACAACATCCCTAACACACACACACACACACACACACACACACACACACACACCAAACAAAATATATCTCAACATCACTTTCTGCATATCCATGTCATTCTCAGAACACAACAACAACAGTGGCAGGATTGCAATGCTTTGATCTCATTAATTGTTGAAACTTAGCTCTTTATATAAAATGCTGCTTTTTCGGTTCAGCATCCTCCTGTATTGTGGGTTCATCAAGTTGACACCTCACTTTCAGGTGTCCTTTGGTTAGCACTTCACTTTCAGGTGTCCTTTGGTTAGCACCTCACTTTCAGGCGTCCCTTTGGTTAGCACCTCACTTTCAGGTGTCCTTTGGTTCGCGACCTCACTTTCAGGTGTCCTTTGGTAGCACCTCACTTCAGGTGTCCTTTGTTAGCACCTCACTTTCAGGTGTCCTTTGGTTACAGCTCACTTTCAGGTGTCCTTTGGTTAGCACCTCACTTTCAGGTGTCCTTTGGTTAGCACCTCACTTTCAGGGGTCCTTTTGGTTAGCACCTTCCACTTTCAGGTGTCCTTTGGTTAGCACTTCACTTTCAGGTGTCTTGGTTAGCACTCACTTTCAGGGGTCCTTTGGTTAGCACCTCACTTTCAGGTGTCCTTTGGTTCCACCTCACTTTCAGGTGTCCTTTGGTTAGCACCTCACTTTCAGGGGTCTTTGGTTAGCACTCATTTCAGGTGTCTTTGGTTCCACTCATTTTCAGGTGTCCTTTGTTAGCACCTCACTTTCAGGGGTCCTTTGGTTAGCACCTCACTTTCAGGTGTCTTTTGTTGCACTCACTTTCAGGTGTCCTTTAGTTAGCACCTAACTTTCAGGTGTCCTTTTGGTTAGCACCTCACTTCAGGTGTCCTTTGGTTAGCACTCACTTTCAGGCGTCCTTTGGTTAGCACTCACTTTCAGGTGTCTTTTGGTTAGCACCTACTTTCAGGTGTCCTTTGGTTAGCACTTCACTTTCAGGTGTCTTTGGTTAGCACTTCACTTTCAGGTGTCCTTTGGTTAGCACTTCACTTTCAGGTGTCTTTTGGTTAGCACTTCACTTTCAGGTGTCCTTTGGTTAGCACCTCACTTTCAGGTGTCCTTTGGTTAGCACTCTCACTTTCAGGTGTCCTTTGGTTAGCACTTCACTTTCAGGTGTCTTTTGGTTACACTTCACTTTCAGGTGTCTTTTGGTTAGCACCTCACTTTCAGGTGTCTTTTGGTTAGCACTTCACTTTCAGGTGTCCTTTGTGTTAGCACCTCACTTTCAGGTGTCCTTTGGTTAGGCACCTCACTTTCAGGTGTCCTTTGGTTAGCACCTCACTTTCAGGTGTTTTTGGTTACACTTCACTTTCAGGTGTCCTTTGGTTAGCACCTCACTTTCAGGTGTCCTTTGGTTAGCACTTCACTTTCAGGCGTCCTTTGGTTAGCACCTCACTTTCAGGTGTCCTTTGGTTAGCACCTCACTTTCAGTTGTCCTTTGGTTAGCACCTCACTTAGGTGTCCTTTGGTTAGCACCTCACTTTCAGGTGTCCTTTGGTTGCACTTCACTTTCAGGTGTCCTTTGGTTAGCACCTCACTCACAGGCGTCCTTTGGTTAGCACTTCACTTTCAGGTGTCCTTTGGTTAGCACTCACTTTCAGGTGTCCTTTGGTTAGCACTTCACTTTCAGGGTCCTTTGGTTAGCACCTCACTTTCAGGTGTCCTTTGGTTAGCACTCACTTTCAGGTGTCCTTTGGTAGCACCTCACTTTCAGGTGTCCTTTGGTTAGCACCTTCACTTTCAGGTGTCCTTTGGTTAGCACCTCACTTTCAGGTGTCTTTTGGTTAGCACCTCACTTTCAGGTGTCTTTGGTTAGCACCTTCACTTTCAGGGGTCCTTTGGTTAGCACTTCACTTTCAGGTGTCCTTTGGTTAGCACTCACTTTCAGGTGTCCTTTGGTTAGCACCTCACTTTCAGGTTGTCACTTTTGGTTAGCACCTCACTTTCAGGTGTCCTTTGGTTAGCACTCACTTTCAGGTGTCTTTGTTAGCACTCATTTCAGGTTCTTTGGTTAGCATTCACTTTCAGGTGTCCTTGGTTAGCACTTCAATTTCAGGTGTTTTTGGTTAGCACTTCACTTTCAGGCGTCCTTTGGTTAGCACCTCACTTTCAGGCGTCCTTTGGTTAGCACTTCACTTTCAGGTGTCCTTTGGTTAGCACTTCACTTTCAGGTGTCCTTTGGTTAGCACTTCACTTTCAGTGTCCTTCGGTTAGCACCTCACTTTCAGGTGTCCTTTGGTTAGCACCTCACTTTCAGGGTCCTTTGGTTAGCACTTCACTTTCAGGTGTCCTTGGTTAGCACTTCACTTTCAGTGTCTTTGGTTAGCACCTCACTTTCAGGTGTCTTTTGGTTAGCACCTCACTTCAGGTGTCTTTGGTTCACACCTACTTTCAGGTCCTTTGGTTAGCACCTCACTTTCAGGTGTCTTTGTTAGCACCTCACTTTCAGGTGTCCTTTGGTTAGCACTTCACTTTCAGGTGTCCTTTGTTAGCACTTCACTTTCAGGTGTCCTTTGGTTAGCACCTCACTTTCAGGTGTCCTTTGGTTAGCACTCACTTTCAGTGTCCTTTGGTTAGCCTTCATTCAGGTGTTTTGGTTATCATTTCAGGTGTCTTTGGTTAGCACTTCACTTTCAGGTGTCCTTTGTTAGCACCTCACTTTCAGGTGTCCTTTGGTTAGCACCTCACTTTCAGGTGTCCTTTGGTTAGCACCTCACTTCAGGTGTTTTTGGTTAGCACTTCACTTTCAGGTGTCCTTTGGTTACACTCCTTTCAGGTGTCCTTTGGTTAGCACTCACTTTCAGGTCCTTTGTTAGCACCTCACTTTCAGTGTTCCTTTGTTAGCACCTCATTTCAGGTGTCCTTTGGTTAGCACCTCACTTTCAGGTGTCCTTTGGTTCACACCTCACTTTCAGGGTCCTTTGTTAGCACTTCACTTTCAGGTGTCCTTTGGTTAGCACTTCACTTCAGGTGTCTTTTGGTTAGCACTTCACTTTCAGGTGTCTTTCGTTAGCACCTACTTCAGTGTCTTTTGTTCACCTCACTTTCAGGGTCTTGGTTAGCACTTCACTTTCAGGTGTCTTTGGTTAGTACTTCAATTTCAGGTGTATTTGGTTAGCACTTCACTTTCAGGTGTCCTTTTGGTTAGCACCTCACTTTCAGGTGTCTTTTGGTTAGCACCTCACTTTCAGGTGTCTTTTGGTTTGCACTTCACTTTCAGGTGTCCTTTGGTTAGCACCTACTTTAGGTGTCCTTTGGTTAGCACCTCACTTTCAGTGTCCTTTGGTTAGCACCTCACTTTCAGGTGTCTTTTAGTTAGCACTTCACTTTCAGGTGTCCTTTGGTTAGCACCTCACTTTCAGGTGTCCTTTGGTTAGCACCTCACTTTCAGGTGTCCTTTGGTTAGCACCTCACTTTCAGGTGTCCTTTGGTTAGCACCTCACTTCAGGTGTCTTTGGTTAGCACTCACTTTCAGGTGTCCTTTGGTTAGCACCTCACTTTCAGGTGTCCTTTGGTTAGCACCTCACTTTCAGGTGTCTTTGGTTAGTCACTCACTTTCAGGTGTCTTTGGTTAGCACCTCACTTTCAGGTCCTTTGTTAGCACCTCACTTTCAGGGTCCTTTGGTTAGCACTCACTTTCAGGGTCCTTTGGTTAGCACTTCACTTTCAGGTGTCCTTTGGTTAGCACCTCACTTTCAGGTGTCCTTGGTTAGCACCTCACTTTCAGGTGTCCTTTGGTTAGCACCTCACTTTCAGGTGTCTTTTGGTTAGCACCTCACTTTCAGGTGTCCTTTGGTTAGCACTTCACTTTCAGTGTCCTTTGTTAGCACTTCACTTTCAGGGTCCTTTGGTTAGCACCTCACTTTCAGGCGTCCTTGGTTAGCACTTCACTTTCAGGTGTCCTTTGGTTAGCACTTCACTTTCAGGTGTCCTTTGGTTAGCACTTCACTTTCAGGTGTCCTTCGGTTAGCACCTCACTTTCAGGTGTCCTTTAGTTAGCACTCACTTTCAGGTGTCTTTTGGTTAGCACCTCACTTTCAGGGTCCTTTGGTTAGCACCTCACTTTCAGGTGTCCTTTGGTTAGCACCTCACTTTCAGGTGTCCTTTGGTTCGCACCTCACTTTCAGGTGTCCTTTCGTTATCACTCACTTTCAGGTGTCCTTTGGTTATCACCTCACTTTCAGGGTGTCCTTTGGTTCGCACCTCACTTTCAGGTGTCCTTTCGTTATCACCTCACTTTCAGGTGTCTTTGGTTATCACCTCACTTTCAGGTGTCTTTGGTTCGCACCTCACTTCGGTGTCCTTTGGTTCGCACCTCACTTTCAGGTTCCTTTTTCGTATCACCTCACTTTCAGGTGTCCTTTGGTTAATCCCTCACTTTCAGTCGCTTTGGTTCGCACCTCACTTTCAGGTGTTCTTTCGTTATCACTCACTTTCAGGTGCTTTGTTATCCCTCACTTTCAGGTGTCCTTTGTTATCACCTCACTTTCAGGTGTCCTTTGGTTATCACCTCACTTTCAGGTGTCCTTTTGGTTCGCACCTCACTTTCAGGTGTCCTTTCGTTATCACCTCACTTTCAGGTGTCCTTTGTTATCACTCACTTCAGTGTCTTTGGTTCGCACCTCACTTTCAGGTGTCCTTTGGTTATCACCTCACTTTCATGTCATGATGTTCCTGACATACTTTTCTCCACTCTTCATTAAACCACCTGGCTTTATGGTGATGAATAAGTGTGGAATCTGCCATGAGATTGTAAATTGTGCTGGTATACAATGCTGCTGCTGGTGATGACCCACAGCACTTCATGGATACCCAGTTTTGTGTTTCTACATTTGTTCTTAATGTGGGGCATCCTCAGTCTGAACGTGAAAATTAGCCTCCACAAGGACTGTGGTGGTCACTTCTACCAATTCTGTCATGGACAGATCTACCTACTCTGGTAAATTGGTGATAACGATGTCAAGTAATCTGATTCCTCATGTTGGTTCTTTCACCACCCAGCAAAATCCCAATCCAGCAGTTATCAATTTCAGGACTCGGCCAGCTCAGTCAGTGATGGTACTACTGAGCCACTCTTGGTGATGGACATTAACCCCCCCCCACTCAAAGGACAGTCTGGGCCTTTGATAAGATAAAATATTTCCTGAATAATTATTTATTGAGACATAAAAAAACTGCGGTTCTTGGACTGCAGTATTATGGGTATGTCATTCATTTAACTCTTTGAAAGTAATTGTGCATGCGTGGAGCAAACTCTCAGTGGGGCATACATTGATGGGGTGACACGTTAGATGGATATAACAGTAACACGCTCTGTGTTACGGGCGAAAAGGTATCTTACAATGTTTTGGCTTGCTTGCATTTCCTGTATAGTATGTGCTCATTTGTTTTGTCGCGGTGCACACTTTCATCTCATTCTTTCTCCTGATTATGAACAATTTATTTCCCTGATTTTTGTGTTGTTTTTTATTCACTGCTTCGCCCCAATCTTGATCTTCCACCCCACTCGCTTAGAACAAATATCCCTGGATATGCAGCAATTCAGGAATCGGAGCTTGAGTGAAGAGAGTAGCGAAGAGGAGGACTGGCACTTGGCAAAGTCATCGTCACTCTACATTTCACCGCCGTCAACCAACGAATCCTACAGACTACACCTTTCAACATTAGGTGATCTGAAGGAGGAGAACAACCTCTCGGACGGCGACGACACCATGGGTAATGGTGCCGGGTAAGTGGGAGTTTGAATGAGGGTTCACTCATTCTCTGTGATATGCTGCATGGCAGATTACTTCGTTTTACAAGGACACGAGCGGGGTCGACGAGTAATTGGCAAATGTAATCGGTTGTAATGGCGTAAAATGCTGTCATAATTTGTTCAAGTACTGCTAAACGGAAGAGTTTTGAAAGTGCCAAGAAGGTGATTTGTGTTCTGCAGTGTTTAAGTATATAATTTAATTTATATAAAATCAAGGTTTTAAAGGTTGTAGAAAAAAATAAAAAACACAACAATCTTTTTTCAGATGTTTGCTACCGTTGATGCAGCGTCTATTACACCACCCTATCTAATCATGCCTGTTGTTTGTGTCCTTCATGACGTCCTTAAAAACAGTACGGTTCCTGTTTGGAATGATTTTCAATTCTGCTTTACTGCCAGACAGGTGGAGAGTCATTATCTCACTCGTCTCTGCGCACGCACGATCGAGACGAATTCAGAGCCAACGTACTGCTAAACGGAAAACTTGTCTTCCCATTCATGTTCTGATTTGTGTTCAAAATTTCTCATTCAAATAAAATCAAGTTGTTCCTCAAACATAAACTGACATTTGTAGACACAAACAGACAGACAGAATGAGCCAATTGCGTAACCCTGTTTTTTGCTTCGTGTGCGTGCAGTAATAACTGAAGAATGCGTGCTGGTTAACATGTACGTACATAGATACAGAAGGTGCTGTGTGATATTACCCTGACATTGCAGGTGGGTGATTGATGACCCTCCTAATTTACCATATATTGGAAGTTCTCCAACCTTATGCCATCTCCTGCCCAAAAGAGCCCCGTTCTGCTGCCTCCGACTTGATCAGGTACCTCTGTGTTCTACAAATCTATAAATCTCCTCATTTTCACAGAAAATTCAAACAACGTCCAGCCAATTTTTCAGTATGTTTTACAAATACAATAGCGACAACAAGTTGGAGGAGGATGGTGGGAAGAAGACAATATATAAATTGCTCATGACAGGGATGAGGATAGTAAGACACGAAGGTGATGGGGGGAGGGGGGTGATTATGGATAGTTGCGGGTGCTAGTTACAGAGAGGGCAGTATTGACGGTGTGGGAAGGACATTTCAAGGAGTTTAACTGGGGAGGAAGCAACGGTGAGATGGAGCTACCGTGCTATGTGGAGGGGAAACTGTTGTTGGTCAAGACCACAGAGGAGAAATTTTGTGTGGACTCCTTTTAAGAGGATGAAGAAGGGTAGAGCATCAGGCATTGATGGGGTGTGTAAAGAGATGATAATTGCAGCAGGAGACGTCGGAGTCAGTTGGACAAAGAGGCTGTTGAACACATGTTTGAGAGAGGGTTCAGTTTCACAGGATTGGAGGATAGGATTAATTGTGTCGATTTGGAAGGGGAAGGGTGATGTCCAAGATCCGGGGAAGTACAGGGGCATCACGCTCCTAAGTCATGTAATGAAAGTGCTGGAGAGGATTCTGGATGGGAGAATAAGGAAAAGTGTGGAGATGTAGATTGGAGAAGAGCAGCAGGGGTTCTGAAAGGGTAGGGGGGTGACAGATGGGATGGTGATGCTGAGACAGCTGGTGGAGAAGAGGTTGAATTTGCAAAGGTGAAATGGCATTAGGATTTGTGGACCTGGAGAAGGCCTATGACACTGTCCCGAGAGAGATGGTGATGGCGACACTGAGATGGATGGGAGTGCCAGAGGCAGAAGTTAGGTTGGTGGAAGGGATGTACAAGGGAATGAAGGGAAGAGTTTTGGTTGGTCCTGGAATGTCTGAGGAGTTCAGCATGAACATCGGTTTGTGTCAGGGGAGCGCTGTCAGCCCACTCATGCTTATCAAAGTAATGGAGTTGGTAAGTCGGAAGGTGAGCTTGAGGGGTCGTATAGGGAGGAGTATGCCTGGAGTTGGCTTAATGGTTAGGGTGGTGGGCTTGGGATCCTAGGGTCCTGAGTTCAAATCCCGCTCTCTGTTGAATTAATACCTGGTGGGGTTGACTCAGCCTGTCATCCTTCCGAGGTTTGGCAAAATGAGTACCAGCTTGCTGGCATGATTGAGCCATTCGAGTATCTTGCGTCGAAATGGCAACCCGTCCAGGATTGTGCCCAATAGCCCAGGAGACTGCTTCAGCAACACCAATGTCCTATACAGAGTATAATCCTAATGGATGTCTTATACAGAGTATAATCCTAATGGATGGATGGATGGGGAGGATGTTGTACGCAGACAATCTGGCAGTTGTGGGAGAGAGTAGGCGGGAGATTCAGGAAGTATTGGGAGTGTGGAAAGAGGAATTTGGGAAGCATTTGCTGAAGATGAGTATGGAGAAGATTTAGGTGATGTGAGTCAGGCAGCAAAGAAAATAAATATCAGGTTAGATGGGAAGGAGATCAGACAGGGAAATAGGTTTGAGTATCTGGGGGAACAGTGACCCAGGATGGTAAGTCGGAGGCAGAGGTGCGGAAGAGGATTCAGGTGGGTGCGATTGTATGGAGGGAGTAATGGCAGACAGAAATATGTCAAGGAAATTGAAAGGGAAGGTTCTGATGTCGTGTGTAATGCCGGCCTACCTTTACAGTCTGGACACGGTAGCACTGACAGAGAGACAACAACAGTGGCTTCAGGTTTGTAAAAGCAACTGGGTCAGGAGGATTCCTGTGGTGAAGAAGGTGGATGGACGGAGGATGGATGAATTGAGGTAGGAGATTGGTGTGCAGATGAGCTCGATGGGGAGATTGGTGAAATGCCAGCTGAGGTGGGCTGGACACTTGATGTGGATGGGGGAACAGAGAATGGCAAAGAGAGCTGATAGGTTGAGGGAGTGAGGTAAGAGGAAAAGAGGTAAACCATGGTTGAGATTGGAGGATTGTGTGTTGAGGGATATCAGTAAGGTTGGGGTGGTTGGATAGTGGAGAGAGTTGGTTAATGGTTAAGGACAGAGGAAGGTGGAGGAGTATCGTGGTCTCTTATATATTATTTCGAGTTGTGGTTTCGTGTCGCGCTATCTTCGACTTTGTTCTGCGCTCGAGTAACGTGATATTCGGCTTACATTATCTCAAAGACCATATGAGGTGCATGGTACAAAAAAAGTAAATAAAATGGTTCTGAAACAATGAAATCGTATTCCACTTACTGCATTAAAGTAAAATTACTACTGATACTCTGCATCAGTTCCTTCTCAACACACCCACCCCAACATGTCGCGCAGAGCGCGGGTTATGCTAGTTGCAATTAAGGCAGACGCTTGGTGCCATTGGACCTCACCCGTTGTAAATAGAAGAGGAGAAGAAGAAGAAGGAGGAGAGGTTTGGTCATAATCAAGAGGGTGGAGAAATTTTTAATATGTATGAACCTTTTAAAACTTCAGGTACTCTCTCTCTCTCTTCCGCTCCCCTATTGGACGATTGGAGCTTATGCCATCTGACATTGTTTTCTTATGCAAGTTGTCGTCAAAATGCTTTTCTCTCAACCATGAAGGAATGGTCACACAGCAGCGAAAAGAATTGGCACAGATCTTTGGTCCTTTATACATACAGAAATCCCTGCTCATGGAGGAGCTTGGCATTTACAGGGCAATAGGTTCGTAGACTGACAGCGGATTAATTGAGAAACAGGGAGTTAAAGACATATCAAATGAGTGGAAGAGTGGCAGAAAAGAAAGGGGCGGGAGAGACTCGGTGAAGGTAGAAGAGTGTAGCCATCATGAGTATTGGAGAAGTGGTAAAAGATGCGCAGCACTGTTGAAAGATTTGAGGGCAGGCACAAAACAACAGATACTGACTTTCAGTGTTCAGTTGCACAGATGCGAGAATAGAGAGATGAAGGAATAGAGGTGAGCATTGGGCTTATAATTGTGGTGGATAACCAGGTGAGGGATTCTGGAAGAATGAGTGCAACTTCAGCCTGGCTGGATGGAGAAAGGAGAGGGTGGGAAGAACGAGGGCCAGAAGTAATCCATCCATCCATCGGGATCATACACTGTGCAGAGCGTTGGTGCTGCCTAAGCAGTCGCCTTGGCTATTTGGCACAATCCTGGCCAGGTTGCCACTCAGACACAGGATACCAGCAAGGTGGTACTCATTTTGCCGAACTCGGAAGGATGACAAGCAGAATCAACCCCACCTGGTATTAATTCAACAGCCGAGGGGGATTTGAACTCAGAATCCTAGGATCCCAAGCCCACCACCCTAACCATTAAGCCAACACCAGGCATGAGGCCAGAGGTGACGCAATTGAAAACTAAGTCTGCTCATGTTCCTTCACGGGTAAGAAGCAGAGTTGATGACTTGGCCGCCTGTTGATAAACGTCATTAACATGCAGAGCCACGAAAAAATTATCTTAAAAATAATTTCAAAGTGCTGTGCATTAAAAAAGAGATCGGATGCAATTCATTTCGGACATCTATCAAATATCGTGCTAAATCACGAGGGTGAGGTTGAGGGCAGGGGGGATGTTGTAAGGGTTGCTCTATCTCTTTACATTTTCACTACAATTTAAAGTAAATAAAACCTCACTCAAAAAGTAATCACCAAACCAAAGCCACTTACTCCAAAACGACCAGAGATTTGCAAGGTTCTCTTCTATCCTAGGGCTGTGAACACAACAGCTTCAAGGATGCTCGAGCCTACGGCTTTCGCTCCAAGCTGATCATTGTGTCTGCAGAGACTGCTGGAAATGGTCTCTACAACTTCATTGTACCACTTCGGGTCTATTATCGACCACGTCTGGAACTTAACCCAATTGTACTGCTGCTAGACAACCAGTGAGATGGCATTTTTTTTTTTTTGTCCCTTCCAACGTCTTTGAATTGAACAAGGAATCTCAAAGAGAATGATTGATGGCAGTGTGGGATGTCAGTAAGAATAAAAGAAACTTACTTTGTTCTTTGTAACACTGAAAGTGTTTGTCAAGGTTTAAATGTGAATCGTTTCTTAAATGTAATTTTACTGTTAACCCCTTGGTTTATCATACAGACCAAGCCAGGATTTCTTGGAGGCGATTTCCTGCTTCCCTATGGTCTACTACATGGTGGGATCTATAGACAAGTAAGACATTTAGCCTTCACGCTTTGATTTCAATAATAGTCCTCACAACTGACTATTTACTATACTGTTAGCCAATTCTACATATAATGATAAATTTATTGTGTTGGTTGAATGTAAGATGTTGGCATTGTATTGAGCTTGTGATTAAAAGTATAAACACATAACCTGAATGATCATTTCCTCGATTCAACAGGATGCAGCACATGGTTGCTGGTTGCATCACCTCTAGAGGACCTGGCTCTGTTGCTGATGCAGTGTCCTCTGTACGTTAAGGCAGGGATTTGTAATTTGTTTGGGTGCCAGAGAAATCTTGGCTACTCTTCGTCAAAAGGCAACGTGCGGTCTTTAACATCCACCAACTGATGTTAGCAGATGGGTCCGAAGCTTAACGTGCACAAAGGGTACTCATTCAAGCAATACCCTGCAAAACACCAGGGTGACAGTTTATAGTCGGGCTGAGACTCAAACCCAGACAAGACGGCTCTAAGGCAAGTACGGTACCTCTGAGCTACACTGCCAGCCCAACAATCGCGTCAAATGGTTCAGCTATCAAAACTGCTGAAGGATTTGTTGATGTGTTTATTTTAAAAAGTACAATCACTCATTGAATCTCAAATCTGACAAACTGAAAGAAAGATTTTCAAAGACAGGGTTTCTATTCAAAAGTACAATTTTATTTTTTTAATCTAAGAATAAAATACATTGTAACGATCGTGGTAATCTAATCACCACCAACAAACCACCAGGTGAGTAGGGGGGTGAGAGGTCACCACGTCCGTCGATAACTTGCATGCAGGTCGGTGGTTGAAGGACCACATGGCTGTATGGGAACCAGCTGACACTGATATGCCGAGCAGAGCTTTGTCGGCGGCTCGCATTTAAATGGCGTCTTAAATGCCCTGTCACCAAACATTCCCGCATATTGGTTTATTTTCCCAATTAACGATACGCACTTGGAGTTCTGCGTCACCCACAATGGCCACGGAACAGGTTCTCATTAACGGGGTTTATTAACAATCAAATGGTGCGGAGGAGAAAGAGAGAAGCACGACCGCACACCCGATAAATCAAACTGCAACAGATGAATAAACACCCAACGTGCCCACGATACTCAAGTGTTTAACTATTTAAAACTTGATCACTCATTCGGGGTGACGAGATGGACAGTGAGAGAGAGAGAGACGAGACGAGACAGAGAAGAGAAAGACCTGCTCCCTGCGAGATGCTCGCATATGCGGAGTGAGTCTTTGTTTGAAGTCTCTCCTGCGGTCTCTCTCCAACCATGCCTGCCACACGCAACCGAACCACACATGTACAGGCAGGAGCCACAGAGAAGAGCTCACACTAGCAACACCCCCAAGAAGACAAGCGGAGGCAAGCAACAGGCTCCACGAAGAAGAGCAGCACGCAGGAACCAACCATGTGACAAGCCCTAAACCAGCTCAGTTTCCCAGCTGTTATTAGGTCCCGTGGGGATGGAATGGACCACCGTGGTATGTTTCCCATTGGCCAACATGGCCATCAGGCGAGGATTGCTGGCCTGCTCTGATTGGCGGGGCATTGCGAGGTTTTCCAGACCACGCGTGGTTCGTCCCCATTCGGCGTGCCAGGTGCTCCATATATGGCCTGTCTGTGTCCTTCATGACCTTTTGCACAGTTCTGGCATGTTCACGATGGGCATTTTGAATAAGTGGTTGCAGAAAACATTTCTTAGTTTGTGGAGGGCAGTGTTTTATGCCCCCTTCTCCCCCTCCCCCCCCCAAAAAAAAATGGGGAAAATTTATTTCTTCAAAATGCCAAAGATTAGAACAGCAATGGGCAATGCTGGGTACCTCTGCTAGTATATAATACATAGCTGTATACGTATTAGCTCCATTATATTAAGATTGTATGGAACTCTCCTTTCACTTCCCTCTTTCCACCTACTGCTGATCCCCCTCATTTGACCTCTTTTCCTTCCTGCTTCCCCGGTATATACCACTAGCCTGGACACACTGCTGCAATGTGGGATCGTGCAAGCAGCCACAGTTGTCGTGGTGGATAAGGAGAGCACAATGTCTGCTGAAGAGGACTTCATGGCAGATGCAAAGACCATCGTCAACGTGCAGACAATGTTTAGGTGCTTAAGGACGTCAAACCGTTGATGTCAAGAGATAACGTCCTTCCACCGATCCTTTATAGTTTTTCTATTGGTTTACTTGAGACCGTCCACACCTTTCATCTGAGACTGTCCATTTTTTGTCTGCTATTTTTCAGGCTCTTTCCGAACCTCAATATCATTACGGAACTCACTCACCAGGCCAACATGCGTTTTATGCAGTTTTGTGCCAAGGACGACTACTCACGCTTACTCGCCAAACTCGAGAAAGTGAGAAACCTCATTCCCTCAAACGTGTTTCCTCCATCCCACTCCCCCATTATTCCGCCGCCGTTTCTTTTGCACTTTCTCTCTGTGTTTCAGCGTAGGAGGAGAAAGAGAAGGGCTCAAATTTGGCTTTCATGTTCCGCCTTCCCTTTGCTGCTGGGAAAGTTTTCAGTGTTAGCATGCTCGACACGCTGCTGTACCAGGTCAGGTTCCATTCATCTCGCTCTACTATCTGAATAGCATGTAACATGAAACCCAATAACCGCTTCACGTCCTGCTTTGTTGTGGAACCTTTCCAATTTCCTTTGCGTTTATTGTTTGTTGCACTAATTATTCACTTCAATCAGGAGCCATAAATTATGCTTCGTCCTCGGCAGGCTTTTGTGAAGGATTTTATGATTCCTATCATACGCTTGCTGCTGGGCCTCGATACCACGAAAGGTTCCGGAAGTCTTTGTGTGGTAGGTACAATGCACGAGCATCTTTACAGTGACCGTATGTTTATCTTGCTTTCAAAATTTTTAATTTTGATCTTCCTCTATCACCCTCGCACCGCCCCCCCCCCCCCCCCAACCACCTCACCCCCTTTTTCTCCTTCCTCTCACCCATATATGGCCATTCTCTCTCCCATTTGTCCTATCCACTGCAAACCTCCTTTCCCTGCTATCAATACTTCGGATTCTTTTCTATCAATTCTGCTTCACATCTCAATTCTAGTTTTCTAATTTTGATTTACTAGCGATGAACACGTCCTTATAGACGGGTTAATTGTTGGGTTAATTCCTCCAGAATTATAGATGGGTCCTCTACATGCTGATCCTATGTAGCAAGTCTGGATGTAATCAGCCCAGAACTGTAGGAGTAGTGTGACAAACAAACACACACACACACACACACAAACACACAAACACTGGTCTGTGAATTATGATGTGGATTAAATTATTAGTGGTGTTATAGAGTAAGCACCAGGTGGTGCTATATGACAGACTGTACATTTCCATGGAGAGAATCAGGGTGCTCCCCCGATCCTTAACCCACAGAACTATGAGTTTTTTTTGTTTTTTCTTAAGCACCTAAAGACTTTTCCCTCTACCTCTTATATAGTTGCTCCCTCAGCAAGTTCTAATTCAGCTCGTGCTTTGACCCAAACATCAGCTTCACTGCCACCCATCCTCAGATGCACGTTACTCAAAGTCAGATGAGGTTGAATACCTATGGGCAGCTTTATGGACACCTTAGCGCCTCCACTGGGGAAATTCCCATCGGAGTATATCGTACCGAGAACCATTCCATCATGTCAGAGGTATGGTTTGCAAGATGCATTTCTTCCCTGCTTTGTTTTTTCCTGTAAGTGAATTGTCTTCACGTACACCTGATTGCTTTACTCATCACTAGAACTGCACTCGGTGGAGCGCATAGTCTTGCCTCGCACACTCATTCTGCACAAATATGCTATCGTTAACCGAACACACTACTATTATGGCCCATGCACCCATATCATCCATGCACCCTCGTATGTCACAAACAGTGCCATTATCCATCGCTTTATTGATTATATTGATTGATTATTAAGATGTATAACAACCACTTTTGTGAGCATTTAGGTGAAATTGAGTCACTGAAGATGAAGATGAAATATTTTTTCAAACAGTATTCCCCACGGCTAGTCGATCATATGCATGAAGTTTTGCATCGAAATGGAGAAAAAAGAAATGTTTTGCATCGATTTTGCAGTTCTGGACAAAAAGGTTATTTTTTTTGGTTTTTTTTCAATCACCGATACAAGGAATACAAGGAAAATAGACACAGGTGGAGGCCATTCAGCCCATCATGCCTCTGCGAAATTGTTGACGTCATACATTTAACTCTTCACTCACATCGGGTCATAGATCAGATATACTATATGAGGTTTCAGAGTTTCTGGATAAGGGTTTTGATTTGACCAATTATGTGCTGGAATACCAATTCACCAATTGTGTCATCATTATAACCCTACATACCCCATGGGGAGTTGATGACACATGCTGTTTGAATTTTTTTCGTTGAGCGGTTTCAAAGAAGATGTCTAAAAAAAATTCCCTTTAATCCAATATGGCTGCCAAACCATTTCGACCTACGACGTCGGAGTTAGCAATAAAATATTCTCCAGGTAGAGTCCCTCCGATGTTTAAAGTTTTGCATCGATCGGACAAGTAGTTGCAGAGAAAACAAATTTTATGCAAATATATGTAGACGTGGACACACAGACATGGGTGTCTCAATAGTCTCGCAACCCCTTCGGGGCAAGACTAAATACCCTATTGGGGATTCCTGAATCAGGGTCTTAGGGATGCTTGGAAAAGTATTGGACCAAAAAAAATTCATTAAATATCTCATTAATTGTTTGTGTTGTTGAACCTTTTGCCTGACCTCCATGTCTGGCTTGTATGATTATTGTTAATCTTGGTGATGTCATGAACTTTTAAACCTTTTATTAGTTCCCTTCCAAGGAATTTTCATTGCCATTAGGCCCATCAAGCCTGCACAATGGATACCAAACTTTGGAGTTTTCTTTGTCCATGCTCTATCCTTTTTAAATGCTGAGCATTAAGTAAGGATGCAGCATATTCCATTTTTAGTCTTTGGCATGACTCGGCCAAGATTCGAACCACCAACCTCCCAGACTCTGAGCGGACGCTCTAACCATTATGCCACCGAGGCTGGTGATACTTTGAAACAATGATGTCTTTAAACAAATCACTCACTTTTGACCCTCCCCTATAACTCAACATACTTTCCTGATGTTTTGATTGATTCCGGAAGTCCCAGATCTCGGAGGCAGTATTACAAGACGACTCTGGTAATGGAACCTTGCTGGCAAGATTTAAAAGTGTGCGTTGGACCAGCCATAAAGTGAGGACATCTCAAGTCATCACGAGTGGCGAGGCAAGCCCCGGGAACCAGAAATTTGAACGTTGGCAGCTCACAAAGTATGTCAAGACCCGCATGGAGCAGCTGGGTCTTCCCACCAAGGGCTACGGTACAAGCAGGATGAGATTTAATGTTGGGATGAGGGTTGTTCTATGCAGATACACATATAAAGGCTTAGGCCTTAGAGTAAAGAATGATGTATTTTGAAGTGATGAAGCCGCTTCAATTTTTGGTGATGTCCTTCCTTCCACCCATCCGTTCATCAATCCATCCATCCATGTGTTCGTCAAAAATTAAGAAGAGGAACATTTCGAACACACTGGGTTTAACTCTAAAGGGTGATTCTAAAAGGTGATTCCAAAGGGTGATTCTAA
>CM068966.1:89661970-89676000 GCA_035128595.1 Eptatretus atami
AAGTGGGGATTCTGCCATGGATGGTAAATTGTGTAGGTATACAATGCTTGCTGCTGGTGATGACCACAGCACTTCAAATGGATACCCAGTTTTGTGGTTCTACTTTGTTTCTTAATGTGGGCATCCTCAGTCTGAACGTTGAAAATTAGGCCTCCACAAGGACTTGTGGTCACTTCTACCAATTCTGTCATGGACAGATCTACCTACTCTCGGTAAATTCGGTGATAACGTGCCAATAATCTGATTCCTCTCATTGTTGGGTTCGTTTCACCACCCGGCAAAATCACAATCTTAGCAGTTATCAACTTCAGGACTCGGGCCAGCATCAGTCAGTGATGGTATTACTGAGCCACTCTTGGTGATGGACATTAACCTCCCCCCCCCCCCCACTCAAAGGACAGTTGGGCCTTGTAAGATAAAATATTTCCTGAATAATGTATTTATTGAGAGAAATTAAAAAACTGCGGTTCTGGGACTGCAGTATTATGGGTATTGTCATTCATTTAACTTCTTGAAAGTAATTGTGCTATGCGTGGAGGCAAACTCTAGGTGGGCATAATTTGATGGGGGTGACAACGTTAGATGGATATAACAGTAACCGCTCTGTGTTACGGGCGAAAAGGTATCTTACAATGTTTTGGCTTCTTGCATTTCCTGTTACAGTATGTGCTCATTTGTTTTGTCGCGTGCCAACACTTTCATCTCATTCTTCTCTGATTATTGAACAATTTATTTCCTGATTTTTGTGTTGTTTTTTATTCCACTGCTTCGCCCCAATCTTGATCTTTCCACCCCACTCGCTTAGAAACAAATATCCCTGGATATGCGCCAATTCAAAAAAAACGAATCGAGCTTGAGTGAAGAGAGTTAGCGAAGAAGGAGACTGGCATTGCAAAGTATCTCCACTCTACATTTCACCGCCGTCAACCAACGAATCCTACAGACTTACACCTTTTCAACATAGGTGATCTGAAGGAGAGAACAACCTCTCGGACGGCGACGACACCATGGGTAATGGCTGCGGGTAAGTGGGGAGTTGAATGAGGGTCACTCATTTCTCTGTATATGCTGCATGGCAGATTACTTCGTTTTACAAGGTACACGAGGCGGGACGTCGACGCAGTTAATTGGCAAATTGTAATCGGTTGTAATGGCGTAAAATTGCGTCATTAATTTGTTCAGTACTGCTAAACGGGAGAGTTGTGAAAGTGCCAGAAGGTTGTTTGTGTTCTGCAGTGTTATAGTATATAATTTAATTTATATAAAATATCCAAGGTTTTCAAGTTGCTAGAAAAAAATAAAAAACACACAATCTTTTTCAGGAATGGTTTGCTACGTTGATGCAGCGTCTATTACACCACCCTATCTAATCATGCCTGTTGTTTGTGTCCTTCATGACGTCCTTAAAAAAGTACGGGTTCCTGTTGGAAATGATTTCAATTTCTGCTTTACTTGCCAGACAGGTGCGAGAGTCATTACTCACTCGTCTCTGCCGCACGCACGATCGGAGGACGAATTCAGAGCCAAACGTACTGCTAAACGGAAAACTGTCTTCCATTCATGTTCTGATTTGTGTTCAAAATTTTCTCATTCAAATAAAATCAAGTTGTTCCTTCAAACATAAACTGACCATTTGTAGACACAAACAGACAAACAGAATGAGCCAATTGCCCGTAATCCCTCGTTTTTATGCTTCGTGTGCGTGCTAGTAATAACTGCAAGATGCGTGGGCTGGTTAAAACAGTATCGTACATAGATACAGAAGGTGCTGTGTGATATTACCCTGGACATTGCAGGTGGGTGATTGATGAACCCTTCCTAATTTACCATATATTGGAAGTTCTCCAACCTTATGCCATCTCCTGCCCAAAAGAGCCCCGTTCTTTATGCTGCCTCGACTGATCAGGTACCTCTGTGTTTCTACAAATCTATAAATCTCCTCATTTTCACAGAAAAATTCAAACAACGCCAGCCAATTTTTCAGTAGTTTTACAAATACAATAGCGACCAACAAGTTGAAGGAGGCTGGTGGGAGAAGACTAATATAATAAAATTGGGCTCATGACAGGGATGAGAGATAGTAAAGAACACGAAGGTGATGGGGGAGGGGGGTGATTATGGATAGTTTGCGCGGTGCTAGTACAGAGAGGAGGGCAGTATTGACGGTGTGGGAAGGACATTCAGGCAGTTTAACTGGGGAGGAAGCAACGTAGATGGAAGCTACCCGTGCTATGTTGGAGGCGGAAAACTGTTGGTTTGGTCAAGACCACAGAGGAGAAATTTGTGTGGACTCCTTTAAGAGGCATGAAGAATGGTAAGAGCATCAGGCCCATTGATGGGGTGTGTAAAGAGATGATAATTGCAGCAGGAGACGTCGAGTCAGTTGGACAAAGAAGGCTTGTTGAACCACCATGTTTTGAGAGAGGGTTCAGTTTCACAGGTTGGAGGATAGGATTAATTGTGTCGATTTGGGAAGGGGAGGGTGATGTCAAGATCCGGGGGGAAGTACAGGGGCATTCACGCTCTAAGTCAGTAATGAAAAGTGCTGGAGAGGATCTGGATGGGAGAATAAGGAAAAAAGTGTGGAGTTAGATTGGAGAAGAGCAGCAGGGGTTTCTGAAAGGAGGGGGGTGACAGATGGGATGGTGATGCTGGACAGCTGGATGGAGAGAGGTTGAATTTGCAAAGGTGAAAATGGCATAGAGTTTGTGGACCTGGAGAAGGCCTATGCACTGTCCCGAGAGAGGTGGTGATGGCCGACACTGAGATGGATGGAGTGCCAGAGGCAGAGTTAGGTTGGTTGGAAGGGATGTACAAGGAATGAAGGAGAGTTTTGGTTGGTCCTGGAATTCTGAGAGTTCAGCATGACATCATCGTTTGTGTCAGCGGGAGCGCTGTCAGGCCCACTCATGCTTATCAAAGTAATGGAGTTGGTAAGTCGGAAGGTGAGCTGAGGGTCGTATAGGGAGAGTATGCCTGGAGTTGGCTAATGGTTAGGGTGGTGGGCTTGGGATCCTAGGGTCCTGAGTTCAAAATCCGCTCTCTGTTGAATTAATACCTGGTGGGGTTGACTTCAGCCTGTCATCCTTCGAGGTTGGCAAAAATGAGTACCAGCTTTGCTGGCATGATTGAAGCCATTCGAGTATCTTGCGTCGAAATGGGCAAAACCCGATCCAGATTGTGCCCAATAGCCCAGGGGAGACTGCTTCAGCAACCACCAATGTCCTATACAGAGTATAATCCTAATGGATGTCTTTACAGAGTATAATCCTATGGATGCATGGATGGGGAGGATGTTGTACGCCAGACAATCTGGCAGTTGTGGGAGAGAGTAGGCGGGAGATTCAGGAAGTATTGGAGTGTCGGGGAAAGAGGAATTTGGGAAGCATTTGCTGAAGATGAGTATGGAAGAAGATTTAGGTGATGTGAGTCAGGCAGCAAAGAAAATAAATATCAGGTTAGATGGGAAGGAGATCAGACAGGGAAATAGGTTTGAGTATCTGGGGAACAGTGACCCAGGATGGTAAGTCGGAGGCAGAGGTGCGGAAGAGGATTCAGGTGGGTGCGATTGTATGGAGGGAGTAATGGCAGACAGAAATATGTCAAGGAAATTGAAAGGGAAGTTCTGATGTCGTGTGTAATGCCGGGGCTACCTTTACAGTCTGGACACGGTAGCACTGACAGAGAGACAACAACAGTGGCTTCAGGTTTGTAAAAGCAACTGGGTCAGGAGGATTCCTGTGGTGAAGAAGGTGGATGGACGGAGGATGGATGAATTGAGGTAGGAGATTGGTGTGCAGATGAGCTCGATGGGGAGATTGGTGAAATGCCAGCTGAGGTGGGCTGGACACTTATGTGGATGGGGAACAGAGAATGGCCAAAGAGAGCTGATAGGTTGAGGGAGTGAGGTAAGAGGAAAAGAGGTAAACCATGGTTGAGATTGGAGGATTGTGTGTTGAGGGATATCAGTAAGGTTGGGGTGGTTGGATAGTGGAGAGAGTTGGTTAATGGTTAAGGACAGAGGAAGGTGGAGGAGTATCGTGGTCATCTTATATATTATTTCCGAGTTGTGTGGTTTCGTGTCGCGCTATCTTCGACTTTGTTCTGCGCTCGAGTAACGTGATATTCGGCTTACATTATCTCAAAGACCATATGAGGTGCATGGTACAAAAAAAAGTAAATAAAATGGTTCTGAAACAATGAAATCGTATTCCACTTACTGCATTAAAGTAAAATACTACTGATACTCTGCATCAGTTCCTTCTCAACAACACCCACCCCAACATGTCGCGCAGAGCGCGGGTTATGCTAGTTGCAATTAGGCAGACGCTTGTGTGCCATTGACCTCACCCGTTGTAAATAGAAGAGGAGAAGAAGAAGAAGGAGGAGAGGTTTGGTCATAATCAAGAGGGTGGAGAAATTTTTAATATGTATGAACCTTTTAAAACTTCAGGTACTCTCTCTCTCTCTTCCGCTCCCCTATTGGACGATTTGGAGCTTATGCCATCTGACATTGTTTTCTTATTCAAGTTGTCGTCAAATGCTTTTCTCTCAACCATGAAGAATGGTCACACAGCAGCGAAAAGAATTGGCACAGATCTTTGGTCCTTTATACATACAGAAATCCCTGCTCATGGAGGAGCTTGGCATTTACAGGGCAATAGGTTCGTAGACTGACAGCGGATTAATTGAGAAACAGGGAGTTAAAGACATATCAAATGAGGGAAGAGTGGCAGAAAAGAAAGGCGGAGAGACTCGGTGAAGGTAGAAGAGTGTAGCCATCATGAGTATTGGAGAAGTGGTAAAAGATGCGCAGCACTGTTGAAAGATTTGAGGGCAGGCACAAAACAACAGATACTGACTTCAGTGTTCAGTTCACAGATGCGAGGAATAGAGAGATGAAGGAATAGAGGTGAGCATTGGGCTATTAATTGTGGTGGATAACCAGGTGAGGGATTCTGGAAGAATGAGTGCAACTTCAGCTGGCTGGATGGAGAAAGGAGGGTGGGAAGAACGAGGGCCAGAAGTAATCCATCCATCCATCGGGATCATACACTGTGCAGAGCGTTGGTGCTGCCTAAGCAGTCGCCTTGGCTATTTGGCACAATCCTGGCCAGGTTGCCACTCAGACACAGGATACCAGCAAGGTGGTACTCATTTTGCCGAACTCGGAAGGATGACAAGCAGAATCAACCCCACCTGGTATTAATTCAACAGCCGAGGGGATTTGAACTCAGAATCCTAGGATCCCAAGCCCACCACCCTAACCATTAAGCCAACACCAGGCATGAGGCCAGAGGTGACGCAATTGAAAACTAAGTCTGCTCATGTTCCTTCACGGGTAAGAAGCAGAGTTGATGACTTGGCCGCCTGTTGATAACGTCATTAACATGCAAGCCACGAAAAAATTATCTTAAAAATAATTTCAAAGTGCTGTGCATTAAAAGAGAGATCGGATGCAATTCATTTCGGACATCTATCAATATCGTGCTAAATCACGAGGGTGAGGTTGAGGGCAGGGGGATGTTGTAAGTTGCTCTATCTTTTTACATTTTCACTACATTTAAAGTAAATAAAACCTCACTCAAAAAATAATCACCAAACCAAAGCCACTTACTCCAAAACGACCAGAGATTTGCAAGTCTCTTCTTATCCTAGGGCTGTGAACACAACAGTTCAAGGATGCTCGAGCCTACGGCTTTCGCTCCAAGCTGATCATTGTGTCTGCAGAGACTGCTGGAAATGGTCTCTACAACTTCATTGTACCACTTCGGGTCTATTATCGACCACGCCTGGAACTTAACCCAATTGTACTGCTGCTAGACAACCAGTGAGATGGCATTTTTTTTTTTGTCCCTTCCAACGTCTTTGAATTGAACAAGGAATCTCAAAGAGAATGATTGATGGCAATGTGGGTTGTCAGTAAGATAAAAAGAAACTCACTTTGTTCTTTGTAACACTGAAAGTGTTTGTCAAGGTTTAAATGTGAATCGTTTCTTAAATGTAATTTTACTGTTAACCCCTTGGTTTATCATACAGACCAAGCCAGGATTTCTTGGAGGCGATTTCCTGCTTCCCTATGGTCTACTACATGGTGGGATCTATAGACAAGTAAGACATTTAGCCTTCACGCTTTGATTTCAATAATAGTCCTCACAACTGACTATTTACTATACTGTTAGCCAATTCTACATATAATGATAAATTTATTGTGTTGGTTGAATGTAAGATGTTGGCATTGTATTGAGCTTGTGATTAAAAGTATAAACACATAACCTGAATGATCATTTCCTCGATTCACAAGGATGCAGCACATGGTTGCTGGTTGCATCACCTCTAGAGGACCTGGCTCTGTTGCTGATGCAGTGTCCTCTGTACGTTAAGGCAGGGATTTGTAATTTGTTTGGGTGCCAGAGAAATTTGGCTATCTCGTCACAAATTGGCACTCAGGATGCGGTCTTTAACATCCACCAACTGATGTTAGCAGATGGGTCCGAAGTAACGTGCACAAAGGGTACTCATTCAAGCAATACCCTGCAAAACACCAGGGTGACAGTTTATAGTCGGGCTGAGACTCAAACCCAGACAAGACGGCTCTAAGGCAAGTACGGTACCTCTGAGCTACACTGCCAGCCCAACAATCGCGTCAAATGGTTCAGCTATCAAAACTGCTGAAGGATTTGTTGATGTGTTTATTTTAAAAAGTACAATCACTCATTGAATCTCAAATCTGACAAACTGAAAGAAAGATTTTCAAAGACAGGGTTTCTATTCAAAAGTACAATTTTATTTTTTTAATCTAAGAATAAAATACATTGTAACGATCGTGGTAATCTAATCACCACCAACAAACCACCAGGTGAGTAGGGGGGTGAGAGGTCACCACGTCCGTCGATAAACTTGCATGCAGGTCGGTGGTTGAAGGACCACATGGCTGTATGGGAACCAGCTGACACTGATATGCCGAGCAGAGCTTTGTCGGCGGCTCGCATTTAAATGGCGTCTTAAATGCCCTGTCACCAAACATTCCCGCATATTGGTTTATTTTCCCAATTAACGATACGCACTTGGAGTTCTGCGTCACCCACAATGGCCACGGAACAGGTTCTCATTAACGGGTTATTAACAATCAAATGGTGCGGAGAGAAAGAGAGAAAGCACGACCGCACACCCGATAAATCAAACTGCAACAGATGAATAAACACCCAACGTGCCCACGATACTCAAGTGTTTAACTATTTAAAACTTGATCACTCATTCGGGGTGACGAGGGACAGTGAGAGAGAGAGAGACGAGACGAGACAGAGAAGAGAAAGACCTGCTCCCTGCGAGATGCTCGCATATGCGGAGTGAGTCTTTGTTTGAAGTCTCTCCTGCGGTCTCTCTCCAACCATGCCTGCCACACGCAACCGAACCACACATGTACAGGCAGGAGCCACAGAGAAGAGCTCACACTAGCAACACCCCCAAGAAGACAAGCGGAGGCAAGCAACAGGCTCCACGAAGAAGAGCAGCACGCAGGAACCAACCATGTGACAAGCCCTAAACCAGCTCAGTTTCCCAGCTGTTATTAGGTCCCGTGGGGATGGAATGGACCACCGTGGTATGTTCCCATTGGCCAACATGGCCATCAGGCGAGGATTGCTGGCCTGCTCTGATTGGCGGGGCATTGCGAGGTTTCCAGACCACGCGTGGTTGTCCCCATTCGGCGTGCCAGGTGCCATATATGGCCTGTCTGTGTCCTTCATGACCTTTGCACAGTTCTGGCATGTTCACGATGGGCATTTGAATAAGTGGTTGCAGAAAACATTTCTTAGTTTGTGGGGGCAGTGTTTTATGCCCCCTTCTCCCCCCTCCCCCCCCCAAAAAAAAATGGGGAAAAATTTATTTCTTCAAAATGCCAAAGGATTAGAACAGCAATGGGCAATGCTGGGTACCTCTGCTAGATAATACATAGCTGTATACGTATTAGCTCCATTTATATTAAGATTGTATGGAACTCTCCTTTCACTTCCCTCTTTCCACCTACTGCTGATCCCCCTCATTTGACCTCTTTTCCTTCCTGCTTCCCCGGTATATACCACTAGCCTGGACACACTGCTGCAATGTGGGATCGTGCAAGCAGCCACAGTTGTCGTGGTGGATAAGGAGAGCACAATGTCTGCTGAAGAGGACTTCATGGCAGATGCAAAGACCATCGTCAACGTGCAGACAATGTTTAGGTGCTTAAGGACGTCAAACCGTTGATGTCAAGAGATAACGTCCTTCCACCGATCCTTTATAGTTTTTCTATGGTTTACTTGAGACCGTCCACACCTTTCATCTGAGACTGTCCATTTTTGTCTGCTATTTTTCAGGCTCTTTCCGAACCTCAATATCATTACGGAACTCACTCACCAGGCCAACATGCGTTTTATGCAGTTTTGTGCCAAGGACGACTACTCACGCTTACTCGCCAAACTCGAGAAAGTGAGAAACCTCATTCCCTCAAACGTGTTTCCTCCATCCCACTCCCCATTATTCCGCCGCCGTTTCTTTTGCACTTTCTCTCTGTGTTTCAGCGTAGGAGGAGAAAGAGAAGGGCTCAAATTTGGCTTTCATGTTCCGCCTTCCCTTTGCTGCTGGGAAAGTTTTCAGTGTTAGCATGCTCGACACGCTGCTGTACCAGGTCAGGTTCCATTCATCTCGCTCTACTATCTGAATAGCATGTAACATGAAACCCAATAACCGCTTCACGTCCTGCTTTGTTGTGGAACCTTTCCAATTCCTTTGCGTTTATTGTTTGTTGCACTAATTATTCACTTCAATCAGGAGCCATAAATTATGCTTCGTCCTCGGCAGGCTTTTGTGAAGGATTTTATGATTCCTATCATACGCTTGCTGCTGGCCTCGATACCACGAAAGGTTCCGGAAGTCTTTGTGTGGTAGGTACAATGCACGAGCATCTTTACAGTGACCGTATGTTTATCTTGCCTTCAAAATTTTTAATTTTGATCTTCCTCTATCACCCTCGCACCGCCCCCCCCCCCAACCACCTCACCCCCTTTTTCTCCTTCCTCTCACCCATATATGGCCATTCTCTCTCCCATTTGTCTATCCACTGCAAACCTCCTTTCCCTGCTATCAATACTTCGGATTCTTTCTTATCAATTCTGCTTCACATCTCAATTCTAGTTTTCTAATTTTGATTTACTAGCGATGAACACGTCCTTATAGACGGGTTAATTGTTGGGTTAATTCCTCCAGAATTATAGATGGGTCCTCTACATGCTGACCTATGTAGCAAGTCTGGATGTAATCAGCCCAGAACTGTAGGAGTAGTGTGACAAACAAACACACACACACACACACACAAACACACAAACACTGGTCTGTGAATTATGATGTGGATTAAATTATTAGTGGTGTTATAGAGTAAGCACCAGGTGGTGCTATATGACAGACTGTACATTTCCATGGAGAGAATCAGGGTGCTCCCCCGATCCTTAACCCACAGAACTATGAGTTTTTTTTGTTTTTCTTAAGCACCTAAAGACTTTCCCTCTACCTCTTATATAGTTGCTCCCTCAGCAAGTTCTAATTCAGCTCGTGCTTTGACCCAAACATCAGCTTCACTGCCACCCATCCTCAGATGCACGTTACTCAAAGTCAGATGAGGTTGAATACCTATGGGCAGCTTTATGGACACCTTAGCGCCTCCACTGGGGAAATTCCCATCGGAGTATATCGTACCGAGAACCATTCCATCATGTCAGAGGTATGGTTTGCAAGATGCATTTCTTCCCTGCTTTGTTTTTTCCTGTAAGATGAATTGTCTTCACGTACACCTGATTGCTTTACTCATCACTAGAACTGCACTCGGTGGAGCGCATAGTCTTGCCTCGCACACTCATTCTGCACAAATATGCTATCGTTAACCAACACACTACTATTATGGCCCATGCACCCATATCATCCATGCACCCTCGTATGTCACAAACAGTGCCATTATCCATCGCTTTATTGATTATATTGATTGATTATAAGATGTATAACAACCACTTTTGTGAGCATTTAGGTGAAATTGAGTCACTGAAGATGAAGATGAAATATTTTTTCAAACATATTCCCCACGGCTAGTCGATCATGCATGAAGTTTGCATCGAAATGGAGAAAAAAGAAATGTTTTGCATCGATTTTGCAGTTCTGGACAAAAGGTTATTTTTTTTGGTTTTTTTTTCAATCACCGATACAAGGAATACAAGGAAAATAGACACAGGTGGAGGCCATTCAGCCCATCATGCCTCTGCGAAATTGTTGACGTCATACATTTAACTCTTCACTCACATCGGGTCATAGATCAGATATACTATATGAGGTTTCAGAGTTTCTGGATAAGGGTTTTGATTTGACCAATTATGTGCTGGAATACCAATTCACCAATTTGTCATCATTATAACCCTACATACCCCATGGGGAGTTGATGACACATGCTGTTTGAATTTTTTTCGTTGAGCGGTTTCAAAGAAGATGTCTAAAAAAAATTCCCTTTAATCCAATATGGCTGCCAAACCATTTCGACCTACGACGTCGGAGTTAGCAATAAAATATTCTCCAGGTAGAGTCCCTCCGATGTTTAAAGTTTTGCATCGATCGGACAAGTAGTTGCAGAGAAAACAAATTTTATGCAAATATATGTAGACGTGGACACACAGACATGGGTGTCTCAATAGTCTCGCAACCCCTTCGGGGCAAGACTAAATACCCTATTGGGGATTCCTGAATCAGGGTCTTAGGGATGCTTGGAAAAGTATTGGACCAAAAAAAATTCATTAAATATCTCATTAATTGTTTGTGTTGTTGAACCTTTTGCCTGACCTCCATGTCTGGCTTGTATGATTATTGTTAATCTTGGTGATGTCATGAACTTTTAAACCTTTTATTAGTTCCCTTCCAAGGAATTTTCATTGCCATTAGGCCCATCAAGCCTGCACAATGGATACCAAACTTTGGAGTTTTCTTTGTCCATGCTCTATCCTTTTTAAATGCTGAGCATTAAGTAAGGATGCAGCATATTCCATTTTTAGTCTTTGCATGACTCGGCCAAGATTCGAACCACCAACCTCCCAGACTCTGAGCGGACGCTCTAACCATTATGCCACCGAGGCTGGTGATACTTTGAAACAATGATGTCTTTAAACAAATCACTCACTTTTGACCCTCCCCTATAACTCAACATACTTTCCTGATGTTTTGATTGATTCCGGAAGTCCCAGATCTCGGAGGCAGATTTACAAGACGACTCTGGTAATGGAACCTTGCTGGCAAGATTTAAAAGTGTGCGTTGGACCAGCCATAAAGTGAGGACATCTCAATCATCACGAGTGGCGAGGCAAGCCCCGGGACCAGAAATTTGAACGTTGGCAGCTCACAAGTATGTCAAGACCCGCATGGAGCAGCTGGGTCTTCCCACCAAGGGCTACGGTACAAGCAGGATGAGATTTAATGTTGGGATGAGGGTTGTTCTATGCAGATACACATTAAAGGCTTAGGCCTTAGAGTAAAGAATGATGTATTTTGAAGTGATGAAGCCGCTTCAATTTTTGGTGATGTCCTTCCTTCCACCCATCCGTTCATCAATCCATCCATCCATGTGTTCGTCAAAAATTAAGAAGAGGAACATTTCGAACACACTGGGTTTAACTCTAAAGGGTGATTCTAAAAGGTATTCCAAAGGGTGATTCTAAAGGGTTATTCTAAAGGGTGAATCTGAAGGGTAATTCTAAAGGGTAATTCTAAAAGGTGATTCTAAAGGGTGTTTCTAAAAGGTGAATCTAAAGGGTAATTCTAAAGGGTAATTCTAAAAGGTGAATCTAAAAGGTTATTCTAAAGGGTGAATCTAAAGGGTAATTCCAAAGGGTAATTCTAAAAGGTGATTCTAAAAGGTGATTCTAAAGGGTAATTCTTAAAAGGTGATTATAAAGGGTAATTCTAAAAGGTGAATCTAAAAGGTAATTCTGAAAGATGATTCTAAAGGGTGAATCTAAAGGGTTATTCTAAAGGGTAATTCTAAAAGGTGATTCGAAAGGGTGATTCTAAAAGGTGATTCTTAAGGGTGAATCTAAAGTGTTATTCTAAAAGGTGATTCTAAAAGGTGATTCTAACGGGTAATTCTAAAAGGTGATTCTAAAGGTGATTCTTAAAAGGTGATTCTAACGGGTAATTCTAAAAGGTAATCCAAAGGGTAATTCTAAAAGGTGATTCTAAAAGGTGATTCTTAAGGGTGATTCTAAAGGGTAATTCTAAAAGGTGATTCTAAAGGGTGATTCTAAAGGGTTATTCTAAAGGTGAATCTGAAGGTAATTCTAAAGGGTAATTCTAAAAGGTGATTCTAAAGGGTGTTTCTAAAAGGTGAATCTAAAGGGTAATTCTAAAGGGTAATTCTAAAAGGTGAATCTAAAAGTTATCTAAAGGTGAATCTAAAGGGTAATTCCAAAGGTAATTCTAAAAGGTGATTCTAAAAGGTGATTCTAAAGGGTAATTCTAAAAGGTGATTATAAAGGGTAATTCTAAAAGGTGAATCTAAAAGGTAATTCTGAAAGATGATTCTAAAGGGTGAATCTAAAGGGTTATTCTAAAGGGTAATTCTAAAAGGTGATTCGAAAGGTGATTCTAAAAGGTGATTCTTAAGGGTGAATCTAAAGTGTTATTCTAAAAGGTGATTCTAAAAGGTGATTCTAACGGGTAATTCTAAAAGGTGATTCTAAGGGTGTTTGTTTCTAAAGGCGTGAAATCTTAAAGGGGTGATTCGGTGATTCTAAAGGGTTATTCTAAAGGGTGAATCTGAAGGGTAATTCTAAAGGGTAATTCTAAAAGGTGAATCTGAAGGGTAATTCTAAAGGGTAATTCTAAAAGGTGATTCTAAAGGGTGAATCTAAAGGGTAATTCTAAAAGGTGAATCTAAAGGGTAATTCCAAAGGGTAATTCTAAAAGGTGAATCTAAAAGGTTATTCTAAAGGGTAATTCCAAAGGGTAACTCTAAAAGGTGATTCTAAAAGGTAATTCTAAAAGGTGATTCTAAAGGGTAATTCTAAAAGGTGAATATAAAGGGTAATTCTAAAGGGTTATTCTAAAGGGTGAATCTGAAGGGTAATTCTCAAGGGTAATTCTAAAAGGTGAATCTAAAGGGTAATTCTAAAGGGTAATTCTAAAAGGTGAATCTAATAGGTAATTCTAAAGGGTAATTCCAAAGGGTAACTCTAAAAGGTGATTCTAAGGGGTGAATCTAAAAGGTGATTCTGAAGGGTAATTCTAAAAGGTGATTCTAAAGGGTAATTCTAAAAGGTGAATCTAAAAGGTAATTCTGAAAGATGATTCTAAAAGGTGATTCTAAAGGGTGAATCTAAAGGGTTATTCTAAAGGGAAATTCTAAAAGGTGATTCTAAAGGGTAATTCTAAAAGGTAATTCTAAAAGATGATTCTAAAAGGTGATTCTAAAGGGTGATTCTAAAGGGTAATTCTAAAAGTTGAATCTAAAGGGTAATTCTAAAAGATGATTCTAAAAGGTGATTCTAAAGGGTGAATCTAAAGGGTTATTCTAAAGGGTGAATCTAAAGGGTTGTTCTAAAGGGTCATTCTAAAAGGTGATTCTTAAGGGTGAATCTAAAGTGTTATTCTAAAAGGTGAATCTAAAGGGTTATTCTAAAGGGTCATTCTAAAAGGTGATTCTAAAGGGTGAATCTAAAAGGTGATTCTAATGGGTGAATCTAAAGGGTTATTCTAAAGGGTCATTCTAAAAGGTGATTCTAAAGGGTGATTCTAAAAGGTGATTCTTAAGGGTGAATCTAAAGTGTTATTCTAAAAGGTGATTCTTAAGGGTGTTTCTAACGGGTAATTCTAAAAGGTGATTCTAAAGGGTAATTCTCAAGGGTGAATCTAAAGGGTGATTCTAAAGGGTTATTCTAAAGGGTGAATCTGAAGGCTAATTCTAAAAGGTGATTCTAAAGGGTGAATCTAAAGGGTAATTCTAAAAGGTGAATCTTAAGGGTAAT
>CM068966.1:89676010-89687617 GCA_035128595.1 Eptatretus atami
AATTCTAAAAGGTGAATCTAAAAGGTTATTCTAAAGGGTGAATCTAAAGGGTTATTCTAAAGGGTAATTCTAAAAGGTGATTCTGAAGGGTAATTCTAAAGGGTGATTCTAAAGGGTTATTCAAAAGGTAATTCTAAAGGGTGATTCTAAAGGGTGATTCTAAAAGGTAATTCTAAAGGGTGATTCTAAAGGCTGAATCTAAAGGGTTATTCTAAAAGGTGATTCTAAAGGGTAATTCTAAA
Organism: Eptatretus atami; assembly: GCA_035128595.1. Classification (NCBI taxonomy): domain Eukaryota; kingdom Metazoa; phylum Chordata; class Myxini; order Myxiniformes; family Myxinidae; genus Eptatretus; species Eptatretus atami. The sequence continues at coordinate 89,676,253 of CM068966.1, forward strand.
AGATGATTCTAAAAGGTACTTCTAAAGGTTGATTCTAAAGGGTGAATCTAAAGCGTTATTCTAAAAGGTGAATCTAAAGGGTAATTCTAAAAGATGATTCTAAAAGGTGATTCTTAAGGGTGAATCTAAAGGGTTATTCTAAAAGGTGATTCTTAAGGGTGATTCTAAAGGGTTATTCTAAAAGGTGATTCTTAAGGGTGATTCTAAAGGGTAATTCTAAAAGGTGATTCTAAAGGGTAATTCTAAAAGGTGATTCTAAAGGGTAATTCTAAAGGGTGAATCTAAAGGATGATTCTAAAGGGTAATTCTAAAGGGTGAATCTAAAGGGTAATTCTAAAGGGTGAATCTAAAGGGTAATTCTAAAAGGTAATTCTAAAAGGTGATTCTAAAGGGTAATTCTAAAAGGTGATTCTGAAGGGTAATTCTGAAAGGTGATTCTGAAAGGTGATTCTAAAGGGTAATTCTAAAAAGTGAATCTTAAGGGTAATGCTAAAAGGTGATTCTAAAGGTTGATTCTAAAAGGTGATTCTAAAAGGTGATTCTAAAAGGTGATTCTAAAAGGTGAATCTAAAGAATGATTCTAATCTGTTTCGTTCATTTCTCAGGTTTGCGTATTTCATATTAATAATGCCAAACTGAACCACTTCCTTCGGACATGGGTGCGAATGATTTTTCATTTAATTTGTTTTTTAATTATAGTTGTGCTACCACTTGTAGTGGAGTTAAAATGATGCAAATAGAGTAATGTACACGACGTTGAGTTTAGGTCAACATTGGTTGTTTCTCCCCAGCATTATCTCTTTGTTTAGGGGTACGGTTATGGTGAAGGAGTCTTTTGTTTTGACTCTATTAATTGAGATCAAGATGAAGCCTCACTGATGTTGAACCTTGGAGCCTTCCAACCTGAGTGTATGGTTTTCTCTGTGTGCAGATGAAATATGTGAGCAGGGAAACACCCTTTCCTATGTGCTGATCAACCCACCTTCGGACTTTTCCTTAGCACTGAATGACATCATGTAAGTTTTCAAGCCTTGTTTAAGAAGTTGTTTGTAAAATGTTTTTCACAATGTGAGGTCAAAATAGAGATTTTTTAAATACACATTTGAAAATATTTTGGCCTGTTCAGCATTCACATCTGAACCCCTAGCTCATAGGTTCAGTTCCAACATACTGTGTTGACTTGTCTATGATCTACTGTCGTGTTATTCATGTTAAAGTACACTGACGTCTCCTCATGGGTTTGTCCTGCATGTGATGTACACTTGCATATACAGGTTGCCTCAAAGTCACTTTACCCCTCCCCAGGAGGGGACTCTTCTAATATTCAGGTTTTATTGTGCAGTAGTTACAATAATTAATTGGTCATTGTATCTGTATGCGCTCCATCATTGTCCTTGCACCACTGAATTTGGCGGCAAAATCCTCTGAGACAGCTTGTGTAGCAGAGGCCATGACTGTAGCATGTAATTCTTCGATCATCCTATACCAGATGGTCGACACTTTCTCCTTGATGAAGGCCCACAAAGAGTTGTCCGGAGTCATTACATCTGCACTTCATGGTGACCACGGTGAAGGAGCTGGTGATGTTGGTGATCAACATCCAATCCATCGTTGAAGGAACGTTTCATTGAGATAGTCCTGAACATGCAATACAAAATGTGTGGGTGTACTGTCTTGGTGAAACGAGACACTTTCAGATATTCCGGAAGTAACAAGTCATGGTTCCAGCCAGTTTCTTAACATATGCTCATAAGTTACGCTGTTTACCGGTCCATCAAGAAATAGGGACCAAATAACGGTCTTGAGGTCATTGCTGCCCATATCATCATGTGTGGAGGATGATGCTCCAATTTCAATGTGAAGTGTGGATTTTTCCTTCAACAAGAACACCACATTCCGTGCCCATGAAGCTCGATAGACCGCACATTCATCCAAAAACACTTTCCCTTTAGGCAGGGCAGTCGGGAAGGTGTCCAACAAGACATTGCATGATGCACAGCGCCGATCCATATCGGCATCACTCGGTTCATTCACAAATGGATGCCAGGGTTTCAACTGATGATCTCTTTTCATGTGAACTTGCACAGTGGTGTGCAGTATGCCAAGTTGACTGGCTCTTATTGACCTTCTCGGCCACCGGTCAACTGATGCCAACACATCAGCGCACGTGTTTCTTCTTGTTACTGGTCTTCCACTGCACTTCTTGTCCTTCACACTTCCTGTTTCAAAAGCCTGTTTCTCCCACTTTGACATCTGCTTTTGTGAAGAAGATTTTCCAAAGGAGTCTGTGAAAGCTGCTGCACTTGTGCAATTGTTTGGCCTGTGTGGCCCTTCATGCATGCAAACACAAGCAACCAACCACTCTTTGACACTGCAACAACTTGAGTCCACCATGCCATCTAACTTCCTAATGAGTCCCACGTCAGTAAGTCAGTGTTGCCACATACACTACTGAGAGGGAGGGCTTAGGGGAAGGGAGGAAGGGAGGTATGAGAAATTTAGCATGGGTGAAGTGACTTTCAGGCCACCCTGTACCACCGCAAGATCATTCTAATTTGGTCTAAAAAAAAATAAAAAACTTCCTTCTGGTGAATAGCCAAACTGAGGTTCCAGGAAAGTTTTATAATGCTTGCCTCAAAGCCTTCTGGATTCTACACTTGCTTGGAGCAAACCATCTTTAAGAAGGGACATTAAACTGGCTGTCTAGTCTCCATTATGGATATAAATGATTTTACCACATCGTTTTCAAAAGCAGATATTTGGGCTGTCGACCCTAAATTGATTTAAAATCAATTATTTGGCCATGTAGATCCTGAAAATTTAAAAGGAAATGTATGTTAACAGTAATGGAGTACGAGAAATCGGTTACAACAGCAATGCAGATTTTGTTTGAAAAGTAGGAATTGCAAGTAAACAAGTAAAAAGGACATAAAATGTCAGCCCTCGTTGTTTTAGTAATTTTGCTGAACGGAGTTAAAGGGCGAACCCATATTTATGTACAACTAAAATGGCAGCCAGTCTACCAGTCAGCCATCTTTGATCACATCAAAAACAAAGTGAGCAGCACGTGTATGCCATCATGTACTCTGCTTGTGCCGAGTTTGAACAAAATCGGACCATACATGTCTGCGAAATGGTTGGGGACACGTGAAAGTAACAAAATGGCCACCAGTCGGCCATCTTGGATCTGATCTCGAAGAGAAATGACGTGCCTATGTAGGCCATCATTCTTTATCTGTGCACCAAGTTTGAACAACATCAGTTAATTGATGTCTGATAAATGGTTGAGGACCTGTTCAACATCGGATTTTTTTTACGATTAAAATGGCCGCCAGTCGGCCAGCATGGACTTGATGTCGATAAAGAATGACGTGCACATGCAAGCCATCATTCCTGATCTGTGCACCAAGTTTGAACAACATCAGTAAATGCATGTCCGAGAAATGGTTGAAGACGTGTTCAAGATTTTGAAGACGAAATTTCTAAAATCCTCAATATTCATCTGATTTGGCTTGAAATTTGAAGAGGATTTGCATATTTAGTCATTAAATTCAACCACCAATTAATGTTGAGGTCAAATTTGTTTTATGGATTTTGCAAGATCACAAAGACCATGAAGACCCCAAAAGACCCGAAGACCCTTAAAATTCTGGAGTCCCCTCAGACCCTCAGACTCTTTATAACCCTAAGACCATTTCACACCTCTAAGACCCTTTCAAACTCTAAGACCCTTTAGAACCTTAAAACCCTTGAAGACCCAGAGGACCCAAAAGACCCTTCAAGGCCCAGAGGACCTAAAAGACCCAGAGTACCAAAAAGACGCTGAAGACCCAAAAGATGCAGAGGACTCCAAAGAACCAGAGGACCCAAAAGACCCAGATGACCCAAAACATGCCGAATACCCATAAGACCACAAAAGACCCCAAAAGACCCAAAATACCCTTTAAGACTCATTAAGACCCCTTTTTCCTTGAAGACCCTTTCGACATTTTTGCCACCTTTAGATCCCTTCACTGTTTCGATGTTTTATACCATTTAGACCTTTCCAACCCTTCAAAGTTCCTTTAGACCCCTTAGGCCTTCACACCATTCAGACCCCTTAGACCCTTCAGACAGATTAGACAGCTTGGATCCTTGACCATTTTGAGCTTCACTACCATTTGGACCTTTTTATATAACAAATAAATTTCACATTAATATAATATCACCAATATTAGAAATAAATTTGTACAAAACAAATGTTTGTGTTATGATTGATGTAAATCATGACAACACAGAAGATCTGTGACGTCATTCTCTGCAACGACGTGTGGAGAGGCGAGCATAGCGAGCCGATCAACACTAGTATACAATAAAACCGAAAAGGTCTGTTTGTGTGTTGTATGAACATAAACCTACATCATCAATACACCACACAAAACAAAGACCACACAAACATGTCCTGGCGAGTGTCTGCAATCTCCGATTGCTCTTTCTTGTTTTTATTATTATTATTATTATTAATATTAATATTATTATTAATATGCATTTGTTTCAGATATCCAGGTGTGGGTCACTTATACATGAATACTCTCTCACTGCCATTCCCTCGCAGCTACCTGATCCGACCCGACCCCATGGCTGACCTTCCGATGTCTCATGGATTCAGTGGACTTGGTTCTCGCACCCCCAGCACAAAGTGCTACCATGAAACTAAACGTTACTAACAATAAGGCTACTGATCCATGGTCATACCGACATGTCAGGATCAGACTCTCTTGATGGCTGGAAGTGGTACAGAGGAAGGAAAAGCTTGTAAAGCTCATGAGTTTTGTCTTCCCCCCTCAGATCTTTAATATTCTCGATCACATGGGAGTTCCTCTTGGTAGCCACATATCATTTTAAATGTCCTGTCACTACTTGAACTCTCCATACTTTTAAAGACCAGGTGTAACCTTGGTCATGAAAAAACGTTGGAGATGTGAATGAATGCTTCCTTATACATTTAAATGGCATGATAATGTGAAGTCAGTATTACAACTCAAACACGACACCACATATTTTAATGTTTTCACTTCAAGATGTTGCAATGTGTGGTGAAGGGCTAGGGAGATCACTACGCGTATATTACCAACACAATTTTGGTGTATCCAAATCTTTCAGGGCCTCCAATCCATTGTTGACAAAATGGATGTATTTTCACAAAAGTGGTTTCTTTGTCAATCACTTTTTGTCTAGGTGGGCATAAATGTTTTTGGAAAGTTCTCCAAGACTTTTGTATTCCTTCACTTGCTTCGGCGTGAAAATGTCATCAGAGTGCACTATGTATTAAACAACCTTTTGTATATCACCTGCAGCCTGTTTGAGAGTTTTTAACCAAACATTCATACACACTATGAGGAGTGACTGAAGAAGACGATATTGATGGGATTTGATTGAGATGTTTAAGATAATGAAGGATCGGTAGTCTCTCTGTCTTCTACCGTCTCCTTTCTGGTCTCACATCCTCTGTTCTTTCCATGCTTTGAGCACCCTCCCCCAGGATCCTGCTGGATACCCACGGTCCACCATCGACCCCATTTTGGTGAAACTCTCAAAATCCCAAATCACTGATCACCTTGTCATTTACTCTTCCTTTTTTCCGACCTGTTGAACCAACTTCCACATTCTCTTCAATTTCATTCTTCCCTCCAGGTCTTCAAGGTGGCTGTTCAGCACCATCTCAGATCATTCCCCACCCAAAACCATGATCTTTTCTCTCCTTGTTAACCCCCCTCTCTACTCCCAAGCGTTCCTTCCAAATTTCCATATTTTTTTCCTTCCTGAGCGTTTCCTTCTGGATCCATCCTGTCCACACCATCCATCCTCTCCGACCCCTCATTCCCACACCCATTATTTATCCAAGTTTCCCTCTATTTTGTCCTTCAACCCTGTTTGTTGATGTCCCCCCTCCTCCTCTCCCTCTGCTGTTCCTTTGTTTTGTTGCCTCCTGATCCATTCAGTGTTCTTGCTCTTCCACGAGCATTGACTGTATATAGATTTTTAACGAGCATTTACTTATCCAATGCTAATAACAATATAAAGTAGTTGTAGTTTTAATATTCTTTTGTTTGCATATAAGGCACTCCCTCTCTCCCTCCATTGGGATTGGGTCTTTGGCCTGAGAGAGATTTGTTTGGTCTGGTGTTGGTGTGGTACAGACAATGAGGGGCTAAATGATCTCCTGTAAAGTTTCTTGTTATCCCTTGTTAAGATGTGCAGAGACAATGACACAATCACAAATTGGAGACACATGACCTAGAGTCCTAGAACAATCAATTGTTTTCAACATACGAGTCGGGAAATTATGTAAAAATTGAAATCGCACATGAAAAGGCCATTTTCATCGATCAAGTTTATTGTAAGTGTTCGGTTCCCACACCAACACTCCTGCAAACCATGACCAGGAAAACAAAGCCACACTTGCATCACAAGCAAAACTCCCATGAGACAAGATTGTACTTGGTAAGGGAAGACAGCCATCTTTAAACCTAAATCAGGTTCACACATATTGGCTTCAGGGTTCGTTATCCCTCGTCGGAGCAAAAGGGTTTTTCAATATAAACAATAGTTTTATTCTAAAACCAAATTCGAATCGGCTTGTTCTTGTCACCTACCCAACTCATCCACCGAGTTTTGTTATAATCCATCCATAACCTTTTTAGATATCGTGTTACATATCGTTTTTGCCCCCCCCCCCCCCCCCCCCCCCCATCTTTCAATGGAGAAGAATTCAAAAAATGATCACATTGTATCGGATCCGGATGTTCACCATAATGGAATCGCTTCGTCCTTGTCATACACCAAACCTGCCCACCAAGTTTCATGTGAACCCGTCCATAATTCTTTGAGATATCCCGCTCGCAGACAAACAAGAAGGCGTCAGGCAGGTAGTTTGACAGGTATGACGAAAATCGTGCGAATGATGTCACTGTCACTTTGACCTTTGAACAAGTTTGCAATTTGATACCTGTATGTTGAAGCATTTCGGTGTTATCATCTTTTCTCCCCTTTAAAAAACAAACCCCCTATACCTTAATATGGGAGACTTCGTTGCCATAGAAACGATGTCATAGTCAAGGGATTGTCCCCATTTTGGAAATGCGTCATCTGTCCCCCAGTCCCTGCAGAAATGTTGCCTTTTAATAAAGATCGCATTATCAAATCTGTTCAGAATTTGTAGGTGACGTTTTCCAACTCACAGGCTAAAGGAGCGACGTGGTACTCGAACAAATGCTGTCCGGCCCATCAGTCTCAGTTTCATTGGATCCTGCTGAAACAACTTCAAACAAACAACCAAAACAGATTTGTTGATTTCATAGGGGCGGTTACAGAGCACAAGGAAGAGGGAAAGAAAGATATAAAACAAGAACGACAATTGGTTTATAATACATGTTCCCAACCGATGTGATAATTAAATAACCCGATGTGTATACACGTGACCGGGGTGACGATTCATCGCTGGATCGGGATTCGCACTCTGACGAGACCGAGGTGAGTGCGTCTGGAGAGTGGAGGCCATCCGCTGACAGCCTTGAATGAAGCGATTCACACAAAAGTGAAACGCATGAAGGTTTTTGTGTGTAATTTCGGTTTGAGCCACACTTCACACCAGTAAACACTTCACACCAGTAAACACCCATACCAATTCCCACATACCAATTCCCATCCCATCCCATACCAATTCCCCATCAACCAATCCCATACCAATTCCCATCCCCATCCCATACAATCCCATGCCCATCCCATACCAATTCCCATCCCCATCCCATACCAAATCCCCATGCCCATCCCCAATTACACCATCCCCATCCCCAATCCCCATTGCATCCATGCCAAATTCCCATCCCATTCCCATACCATTCCCATGCCCATACAATTCCCATGCCCATAACCAATTCCCATGCCCATACCATTCCCATGCCCATACCAATTCCCATGCCCATACAATTCCCATGCCATACTCAATTTCCCATGCCCATACCAATTCCCATCCTCCATACCAAATCCCATACCAATCCATGCCCATCCACCACTCCCCATCCCACCCATCCCCATGCCAATCCCCATCCCCATCCCATACCAATTCCCATGCCCATACCAATTCCATGCCATACCAATTCCCACCCCATCCCATACAATCCCATCCCATACCAATTCCCATCCCATACTAAATCCCCATCCCCATGCCATCCCATGGTGTGTTCACGGCCAAACGTACCGGTCATGAGGTAACGCTGTTTGTAAGTGCGTCCAGCACGTGAACTGAAGTCAAAATGATCCACTTCTGCTCGAACTCTCTTTCTAACAAACGAACCGCTTGACACATCGATCCAGCACAAGTGAAGGAAAAACACCGACATCACCAGCCAAACGTATCGAGGCGCGAACTCCACCATGCTGCTTGTGCTTCCCAGACGGACACTCGAAGGAAAGGAGGATCAGGATCACGTGCGGAGATCACGTCTATATAAACACGTACATCAGCTGACCACCTACGTCATCATCACGATCTTCTTCTTCCTCTTCTAGGTTTAAATGCGTTTCGGAGCCGCGTCTCCACACACACCACGCGTTTAAACGGAGTCACGGAAAACGTCATGTAGTTTGACAGTTTTTTTAACGAATTAATACCGTTTGGCTGAATGAACGGTGCTTACGGTTTAACCGTCGGTTATTATCTGGTGAGCCGAACCGATAAAGATTAGCAGAGAAAAGAACCATTCTGTGCGCGTCTTCAGTACGGACGAGTCGTCGAGGAGCGTTGTCTTTACCTCACAAAGCTCGGTCTTGTGTTCCGTTAACAAGCGATTGTTATCGCTTTCCAAGCCAGACGTTCCGTATGAACCGCTTGCAAGCCGCTCGTCTCGTCGCTCGACAAACGGAGAAGAAAAGAGTAGTTTTGGTCATGATCGGTAGTCGGATTCAAAATGATCCGACACCAATGAAATGTTCACAGGCAGCATACACTAGTACACTACTGTACCACGTACACTACCGTACACTACGTCACTACGTACACTACGTCACTACGTACACTAGTAACACGTACACTACGTACACTACGTACACTACGTACACTACCGTACACTAACGTACACTACGTACACTACGTACACTACACTACGTTACACGTCACTACACTACGTGCACTACGTACACGTACACTACCGTGCACTACGTACACTACTATATCGCACTATATTAATACTAGTAATTACCCCCCCCCCACCTCACCAGTCGCTTCACTGACGGGGGGGGGGGGGGGTAATTAAGGAGGGGGATGAGAGAGGGAGACAGACACACAGACATGAAAAAAACATAGAGAAGGTGAGGGGTGGAGTGAGGTCATCAAGAGAATGATATTGTTTCGGCCATGGACGCGGATACCGAGACACCAGCTTGTCACTCAGATGGATTAATCCCCGGTTGTCCTCAGAAGAACCGGACCTGGGGCCACCGCTTACAAATAACGTTGTGTACGGTGGGTTTTTAAAACCACGAACACCACCCAGTAACCACGATTCCATGTCACCGTCCAATTATTCCGTTTAACTAGAGGTCACGTGGTTACCTGAGCGGGGAGCGCCCCTCGGCAAAGCACCAAGTTATCTGATTAGATTTTAATGGGCGGCGAGCGTTTTAACCGCCGGGGCGTGCCGACAATTTTGGTCAAATCTGTGGTAATTACCTCCCAGTGTATCTCGGTTCGGACAATGCGAGACCAATGGAAGAAAGGACAAAACACGGACAGGTTGGAAATCGACAAATTATATATAATAATAAAAAAATAAATAAAAATAACTATTTTCTGAGGTAAATAAAGAATTTCAAAGCAAAATCAATCAAAATGCCAAGAAAGAGACAAAGAGCAGAAGCTTAACGGGGGGGGGAGGATCGTCTCTCTCACCAGAGAGTAGTCGTCCGTGAAGTGAAAACGTCCTGAACTGTGTGTGCGTCAGTCCGTCGCCAGCACCCAGCCTTGCCGTGCACCCACTCGTGAACAGCCTTGAAATCCAGTCTACATCTGAAATGGTGTTTACTGGTGTGAAGTGTTTACTGGTGTGGTGTTTACTGGTGTGAATGGTGTTTACTGGTGTGTGTTTACGGGGTGGGAATGTTTACTGGTGTGAAGTGTTTACTGGTGTGGTGTTTACTGTGTGAATGTGTTTACTGGTGTGGTGTTTACTGGGTGAAGTGTTTACTGGTGTGGTGTTTACTGGTGTGAAGTGTTACTGGTGTGGTGTTACTGGTGTGATGTTTACTGGTGTGAGTGTTACTGTGTGGTGTTTACTGTGTAGTGTGTTACTGGTGTGGGTTTACTGGTGTGAAGTGTGTTTACTGGTGTGAAGTGTTTACTGGTGTGAAGTGTTTACTGGTGTGGTGTTTACTGGTGTGAATGGTGTTACTGGTTTGGGTGTTTACTGGTGTGAAGTGTTTACTGGTGTGAAATGTTTACTGGTGTCGTGTTACTGTGTGTGAATTGGTGTTTACTGGTGTGGTGTTTACTGGTGTGAAGTGTTTACTGGTGTGAAGTGTTTACTGGTGTGAGTGTGTTAGGTGTGAAGTGTTTACTGGTGTGAGGTGTAGTGTGTTTACTGGTGTGAAGTGTTTACTGGTGTGAAGTGTTTACTGGTGTGGTGTTTACTGGTGTGGTGTTTACTGGTGTGAAGTGTTTACTGGTGTGAAGTGTTTATGGTGTGAAGTGTTTACTGGTGTGTGTTTACTGGGTGGAAGTGTTTACTGGTGTGAAGTGTTTACTGGTGTGTGTTTACTGGTGTGGTGTTTACTGGTGTGAAGTGTTTACTGTGTGAAGTGTTTACTGGTGTGAAGTGTTTACTTGGTGTGAAGTGGTGGTGTTTACTGGTGTGGTTTTACTGGTGTGAAGTGTTTACTGGTGTGAAGTGTTTACTGGTGTGAAGTGTTTTACTATGTGTGAAGTGTTTACTGGTGTGAAGTGTTTACTGTGTGTGTTACTGGTGTGGTGTTTACTGTGTGAAGTGTTTACTGGTGTGAGAGTGTTTACTGGTGTGAAGGTTTACTGGTGTTGAGTGGTGTTTGGTGGTGTTTTACTGGGTGAAGTGTTTACTGGTGTGAAGTGTTACTGGTGTGGTGTTTACTGGTGTGAAGTGTTTACTGGTGTGAAGTGGTGTTTACTGGTGTGAAGTGTTTTACTGTGTGAAGTGGTGTTTTACTGGTGTGGTGTTTACTGTGGAAGTGTTACTGGTGTGAAGTGGTGTTTACTGGTGTGAAGTGTTTACTGGTGTGAAGTGGTGTTTACTGGTGTGGTGTTTACTGTGGGTATGGTGTGAAGTGTTACTGGTGTGAAGTGTTTACTGTGTGAAAG
>CM068966.1:89697426-89723820 GCA_035128595.1 Eptatretus atami
GTGTGTGTGTGTGTGTGTGATATAATGTGTTGTCAGAGACCCCGGACAAAACACGTGCCAACACTTAAGGGATCCCTAACGTAGTTATATCTGGAGTAATTTTGTCTAGCTAAGTTGCCACTCCCTTCATATCTGTGGAAAGGGAAATGCGTTATTTGTGTCGAAGATTCGAAACCCTTTGTGATTCCTCCCCATCTAAATCCTCCATCTCACCCCCTCTATCCGCACCTCTGTAGCACATCCATGCACACTTTGCAGCACTCGAACATTAACATTCAAACTTACAAATGAAATTGTCCAAGAACCTCACAAGGTAGCGGCGCAGCGACTGCAACAAGACTCAAATCAAGAACATGATAGTGCAGCACCAGAAGATGGGCAAGCCTCCAGCTAAGACGTCTGACTGCTGCACCATGGGAGCTGGGCTCGACCAATGGGCGTCGCATAAAAAACAGAATGGACCAGTAAGGAGGCAGCACCAACAAAGCTCAAGCTCCATATGAGGCTGTTCGGGCCAATACCATGCCTCTCCCAGGGACCTTATAAGCTTGGGAATCCAAGGGCTCGAAGCTTGCGCACCTGGGGAAGTTGAGATTGAAGAGTCGATGTTGAACCTGCGAGGATGAACCCCGTGAGAACGAACGGGCTGGTGATGGTGGTGCAGCGGAGAGCTGACAAGCCGCTGAGTTTCCCTGGACGCACTGGACAAACACTGCTTTACACAATCCATCTCTGGCTTTCCCTACTTCTGATTTGTTCACTTTGATTGCACAAGGATATTCAACAACACACCCTGGGGGCATCCTCTTTTTAGTGTTGGGTTACTGACTCGCATCTCACGCTTTCCTGCCCTTCATTCTTCCCCTCATCCATCCCTCCCTTCATCCGTTATTTTTCCATCTCCCTCCATTCTGTCCCTCTTCTCTACTGTTGTTCTCCCCCCCTCTCTTTCTACTGTTTATTATCTTGCCAAAACGAAGTTTTTGCAAGATATGTTAGTCAGTCTGTATGTTTTTATTTTTATTTTTTTATCTTGCAAAACGAAGTTTTTGCAAGATATGTTAGTCAGTCTGTATGTTTTTTATTTTTTATTTTTTTTGTTTGTTTGTGTTTGTTTTTGTCTGTAATCATGAAAAAAATTCTGCAGACCACAGTTTTCATTGGAAATTTTTGTAACTTCGCATATCAGAGGCCAATGGAGGTCCCTTTCAGGCCATAAAATTTTGAAGGTCAAGGTCAAAGGTCAAGGTCACTTTTTCGCAAACAGGGTAATCGACAAAACCCTCATTTTTGAGTAATTTTGATCGGATCGTCTTCAAACTTCATGGGATATAGTTCATGGTCTGGCGCTCAGCTGATTAATTTTTGGTGGCGATTGCCTTGACCTTCATGTGTTTTTTTTTGTTTATCTGTAATCACGTATAAATCACTCTGCAGAGCACAGTTTTCATTGGAAATTTTTGTAACTTCGCATATCAGAGGCCTATAGAGGTCCCTTTCAGCGCATAAAATTTTGAAGTCAAGGTCAAAGGTCAAGGTCACTTTGTCGCAAATCAGGGGAGTCGACGAAACCCTTATTTTTGGAGTAATTTTGATCGGATCGTCTTCAAACTTCATGGGAATATAGTTCATGGTCTGGCATTCAGCTGATTAATTTTTGGTGGCGATTGCCTTGACCTTCATGGTTAACGCCTAAGGTCAAACATATTTGACAAGGTCAAATTTTCAGTTTTAGGAACCATATCGTGTAGTACCCTAAATTGAACACCTCGATGAGGCTTTCTAGATATATCAAGCTTGAGACATTATGACGTGATTTGGTGACGTTATGAGGCAAACACATATTTTTCATGGTTACTCTGTAGAACGATTCTCATCGGAATCTCTCGTAGGCAGATATTCTCAAGGAGTCGCTCCTGGTGGATAGCAGCTCTGTTCACCTCAGTGTGACCTTAAAGAAGTCACACGTGGTCACCTTTTGGCAAGATACGGATCACCCTACGGGTGACATTGGTTTATTTGTTTGTTTGTTTGTTTGTTTGTTTGTCTAATCACGAAAAAAAAATTCTGCAGACCACAGTTTTCATTGGAAATTTTTGTAACTTCGCATATCAGAGGCCTATGGAGGTCCCTTTCAGGCCATAAAATTTTGAAGGTCAAGGTCAAAGGTCAAGGTCATTTTTCGCAAATCAGTGTAATCGACAAAACCCTCATTTTTGAGTAATTTTGATCGGATCGTCTTCAAACTTCATGGGAATATAGTTCATGGTCTGGCGCTCAGCTGATTAATTTTGGTGGCGATTGCCTTGACCTTCATGTGCTTTTTTTTGTTGTTGTTTTTTTTTTTTTATCTGTAATCACGTATAAATCACTCTGCAGAGCACAGTTTTCATTGGAAATTTTGTAACTTCGCATATCGAGGCCTATAGAGGTCCCTTTCAGCGCATAAAATTTTGAAGGTCAAGGTCACTTTATCGCAAATCAGGGGAGTTGACGAAACCCTTATTTTTTGAGTAATTTTGATCGGATCGTCTTCAAACTTCATGGGAATATAGTTCATGGTCTGGCATTCAGCTGATTAATTTTTGGTGGCGATTGGCCTTGACTTCATGGTTAACGCCTAAGGTCAAACATTTGACCCCAAGGTCAATTTTCAAGTTTTAGAAACCATATCGTGTAGTACCTCAAATTGAACACCTCGATGAGTGCTTTCTAGATATATCAAGCTTGAGACATTATGACGTGATTTGGTGACGTTATGAGGCAAACGCATATTTTTTCATGGTTCCTCTGTAGAACGATTCTCATCGGAATCTTCGTAGGCAGATATTCCTCAAGGAGTCGCTCCTGGTGGATAGCAGCTCTGTTCACCTCAGTGTGACCTTAAAGAAGTAACGTGGTCACCTTTTGGCAAGATACGGATCACCCTACGGGTGACATTGGTTTATTTTCTTCTGTTGGTTCCTGATACATTATATGTTCTAGCTCTTCCATGAGCTTCAACTTTGTACACAAAAAAAGGAATAACCCATCCATACTTCAGTTACATACCATTCCTGCCAATATCCCTGTATCCCTCTATCGCCAACACTTTGAGGTACGTACCAAACTCAAATTTGAACCCATCGACCGTTTCTGCTGCCCCTACCTTCCTAACGAGACCATTGCAGGCTTTTACAACTGAGTGAAGACCCCTTCCTTACTGTCATCTTAAGATAATAAATGGTATCGACCAAGTGCAGAAGGGTTTTTCAACAAAATGGACAGTGACAGGAACAGGGGTGACTGTTTCAGAGTAAGGAGAGAAATAGATGGGGAGATGTAGGGGATGGTTATTGAGGATAAAAACAAAAAGATTTAATGGGTCGGGATTGAAGATGCCCTGAGGTGGTTGTGTACTGCCAATGAGCCTTGGACAGCAGAGCAGTGTTCCATTGAGCTCCAGGCAGACTGAGGAAGAGTTATATTAGGGGAACAAAGGAGTGTATGTGAGAAGTGAGCCGAGATTTTAGGACTTTTATAAAGAGGTAGTTCCTGGAGTGATGGTGATGCCGAGTGACTTTCGGTGGAGGGATTGAAGAGAAGATGTAGCAAGACCTGAGGAGAGGCAGTATGTAATTGAGACCATGAAATGGTCTACAATGACAAAGCAGCAGGCCCTGTTTCTGTTTTTTTTTGTTTTGTGAGATTCAAATATGTTGAGAGTTTTGGAATCCACAGCATTCAGTGGACATTTATGAAGTGGAGTCACCAACCCATCATGGAAAGTGGTCTTCCATGCCCCTCCAGTGAAAGCCTTAAGCTGAGTTGTTTTCCCAACAAGGGATGGGACTTGGCATGATAGAGATCCCCCATCTCCTGTTAGCTTTGACATATGGTGAGGCCGAGAAGTTTGACAGACTGAACTTCTTCCAGGGGTTGATAATGGAAATCGCTACGTGTGTTCATTTGACAATCATTTCACAAATACCAAGTAATGTGCTTCCTTTGCTCTCAGCTGTATAGTGAAGTTTGTGTGAACTTTTTTGTTTTATTTATTTATTTAGTTTAACACGACTGCATTGAGGTTGAATAAGTACAATGGAAGGAGTAAAAATTAAACGTTTATTTGCAAGAAAGAACTAGCAATTCCACGACCATACATTTGTAATGTGATTTAATTAAATTGATTTTTTTTATTATTATTTATTGATTTTAATGAAATGTAAATTACCATCTGCCACCGAAGGTGCACGGAGATTATTTTCACCCCTGCCTGTTTGTGAGCAGGATATGTGAAAATTATGAATGGATTAGGCCAAACATTACTGGACAGGTTGGATGTGTGACAGACAAATTGATTCGATTTTGGTGAAGATCCAGATCCGGATACGATAATTTTTTCATATATATATATATATTTTTTTTAAAGTGATTCTTCACCATTGAGAGATGGGGCCAAAAACTATATGTAGCACGATATGTCAAAACTATATGGACGAGTTGGTTAGGTGCCGAGAACAAGCCGATTCGATTTTGGTTAACATCTGGATTCAGATCCGACCTATCGGTGAGATACAAAATGTAAACTGTTCAGCCTGGCGGAGGTACGTGTTCTGCCAAGTGCAATTCTAGTTACTGGTTTGTATTTGTTTCTGCGAATGATTTAACTCCTGATTATACAATTGCTCTTCATATGCTCTTTTTCTTTAATTTTTCTTGTTTTGCAACAATAGAGTGGGTGGCTTTGTCCAGCAAGATGCGCCTATGTGGAGACTTGAACAGCTCCAATGATCTGCCTTACTTGGAAGGGTGGATTCGTAATGCCTTTACAGTATTGGCCATGATGGATTACCCTTACAAGACCACCTTCATGTCACCAATGCCTGCCAACCCTGTCAATGCAAGTGCTCGGGCTTTTTGGGGGTTTTCTTTCACTACCCCTGATTTGTTCCCCAGATTAAATTACGCACTTGGTTCCATTTAATGTTGCTGTTTTTCCTGAAACAAGAAAGGTACTCGAGCCACTTATGATTCTTCCTGTTCTCAAGTGCAAATCTCCAGTAAAATACTTCTCATACACCTGGAGGTGAACACTTGTATTACATGAGTAGTTAACTGGGAAGGTGCCCAAGCGCAGCTGTTTTGCCCTTTGGGGTTCATCAACTTGGAGCTTGAACAGAATGCAAGGTCAACAATGTCGTTGATATAAATATGGTAATTTTTCTGTCCGAGGAAAACTATCGATGCATTCAATGACATGTTCATTGTAGTTGCTGTATTATGTATGAAGAGTATCTGCAGCTTGTGTGATCAGCATAGCCCCTTGTGAAGTTGACTAATGGAGAGGTTATTCCTACAGGTGGCCTGTGACATTCTTCTGAAGAGCGATGATCCTTTGACTGGTCTCCGGGATGCTGCAGGTGCGTTTGGATATTTGGTCTTCATTTCTAAAGTTGAACAAGGCCTCTGAAGTGCTTGAATATCATGGTTGACTTGGAAAAGCAGGCATAATAATAGTAATAATAATAATGATAATGGCCCAGTGGATGAGTTAAATAATTGTGCACTTCATGTTACAAGCATGAAATTTGGCAGGAATGGAGCCAACCCCACTCTAAGAAAATCCAGATTACGGAGGAATCTTTAAAAAGTTTTTTTTAATAATAATCAGCACAAGGGGGTCATTAATTTTACCATTTGGTATTGAAGGGTTTTCAAACATCCAGATTACAGCACAGGATATCAAACTACTAGGTCCAAATGAAGCCTTTATGAAAATCCATAACATGAGATCAGGAAGATGCAACTCTTGACAACTTTGGGATGCTGCTGGAAGTGCTGTCCATAAATGGATCCCATTGTTCGGATGAATCTCCTCCAAGCCCAGCTTAATGGATGAGGCAACTCGGGGGAGCCGTTGATTCACTGTCCCCAAACAGGTCCTCAACTTTGTTATGGTCGAAGAGATTTGTGTAACATGACTGTGTGTTATTTTGAGCATAACTTACCTGTAATTGGCTCACCTGTCACTAGCAAAGGGAGATGATCCGTTTGAAAGAAAATGGTGCTGTTCTTTTGAAGTAAAGTTTTAGCAGAATAAGATATAATTAATTATCAATCTAATGAACTCAATGCACTACGTACATCCTGTATTTATTAACTCTGAATGAACTTTGAAATCAATTGTTGAATTTAGCTCACCTGACCTTGTAACATCAGTGGTGGAAGTAGTAAAATTAACATTTTGACCAAATGCATGCAAATTCCCAAGATTCAACATTGATATAATTGATTCAAGCAATTATCTTATAAATGTCACATGTATTTGAAAAAGGCAAAAGTATTCGTACATTTCATGCTCTTCACACACCGGTAAGAGTGGACTGGAAACTGCATCACCATGCTGCTGATCTTTACGTTCTTCACGTCCAATTATTGTGATCGGTTTCACATACATCATCATGGTACATGCTGCACACACAATTCACTCCTCACCGATCCCTCAAAAACGTGAAAAAACAGTTGATCCTGATGTCGATCTCTCCCACACTTGCAGAGTGCTGTGCAGTTGAGTGCTGCCTTAACACACCTGCACGTACGTGTTTCTGCACCCTTTCTGGTGTCCACATCTGAGCAACTCTTGACAACTTCGGGATGCTGCTGGAAGTGCTGTCCATAAATGATCCCATTGTTCGGATGAATCTCCTCCAAGCCCAGCTCAATGGATGAGGCAACTCGGGGGAGCCGTTGATGCACTGTCCCCAAACACGTCCGCCTTGATCCACAGCCCTTTTGACATGTTCCTGCAGTGCTGCATGTGAGGGATGTTTTCTGTTGCTGTTTCCTTGCGTGATTGACACCCACCAGGTCACTTGTCCTATCATACAATAGGAGAACAAATCTCTCAATTCATGCAAAATTCATTTCTGAGATATTGTTGGGGGCACTTGAAAGAACAAGGAATGTTTCTGTGATATCGAATGACTTTCACACCTGCGTTCTTCCTGATTCTGTTGAATGGTGAGACTGTGGAGCATCCTTCCGCATCTAGCTTTCTCTGGTCCCAGAGCTGCAACAATTTCATGAATGGCAACAATGGAAATGTGTTCTCAGTACCAAATGTGACCCTCAGTATCTCGAGTACTTGGTGGTTTTGGCTGTTGATAACACATCAGTAGTGTCTGCACTCCTTAAAAGGATTTATGTTTTTTTTTTGCTTCTCTTCTTTATAGCATCTGACATGTCAGCATCTTCCTGATCACATGGTCTAAAGCGAGACAAATTGTCCTCTTGATTGCAGACAACTTCATCACCTAAGGTGCTTATGATTACATTGTTGGTGTCTGTAGTGATTGATTTCCCTCCAAAGAATTTGAACAGATCTTTCTTTTTTGTTTCTGTCACTTCAAAGAAAATCCTGCCAATTGTGTGCAACAAATAAGTTTGCTTCCACCAGTCATCTTTCATTGCATCCTCTCCTCTTCCTTGCACTTTCTTTCAGACTGTCATTTTGTACTCATCCAATTTATGTTTATTTTATGATTTGTTAGGGTTAGGGTTAGAACCGAGGGCGCAAGCACGATGGTACCGTGGATCACAATGGGGGATGTAAAAATAAAAGAAAGCGATTTCTTAACCTAACTAAGCCGTCGCAGCGCACACATTTAATTCTCCTACTAAACAAAAGGAAGGGACCTGTCTCACACGTACTTAACGGAATAACTGACTTTTGGGACCTGTATGTTGGATGCAAATGGTTTCCAGATCCGTAACAATATCATGGTTTTGACCAATCCAGGCAACCTGTTTATGTACATATTTAGTTTTTGGGGCTTAATTCTGACCAATTGTGGTTTTTGAGCTGAGTTTTGATGGTTATCTTGCACCACGAGGCTTTCACTCCTTTATAATGGAATGGTGCCAAAGTGGAAAATGATAAACAAAAAGTTTCATCTCTCTTCTTATTCTTTCGGCTTTATATTTTCACATGTTCTGGATTCGTCTTTTTCTTCAAAAAATTAACAAATGCAATCATTCTGATTTATCTTCCATACTTCCTAATTATTTTGTCAATGCCAATGTGATGCAAGGCCAATTTTAGTCATACAGTAAGGATGAAATTTGATCGGCAAACCCTCACCCTGACATACTTGGATAACTTCCAGTGGAATTGTATAAATTATCCTCTAAATTGTCTGCAGGAATCATGTACAATTCGAGTGGGACGAAGAACTGCTACAACATATTTGAAGACTTCAAACCCTGTGCAGACCCTACCGGGTGTGGTGTGGGTTGGGGCAGCTTGGCTTGGGACTACCAGGTAATCCTGTGGCATTTTGTACAACAGGCACAGCAACCGAGATACCTGTTGTTATGGCTTGATAAATCTAACTCGTACGATGGAGGCATGTATGTCCCAGAAAGGGACTGTTCTGTGATTAACACCTTTCATACACTCTGATTAGGTCAGTTCTAATAGGTCAACCCTTCCTGTGAATCGCTGAGTACAAGCACCATTTTTCAATTCATTCAAAAGTGCATATTAATCATAGAAATGTACAACCACTTCTCAAATTCACCCTTTACAAGGCCAAAGACCACTGCCGGTGGTGGCTACACATTGCACAGCTATGATACAAGTGAAAGAACAAGATGTCATCTTGATAGAAGAAAATCTTGTTCTAATGACCATGAAGACGAGAATGTTTGTTCCTGGGACTCGTGTGGCTAAAACAATCATTGTACCACAACACATAAAACAGCCCCATATAATTTTGTCGATTCTAGCAATTATACGTGACATTGACATAACTATAAAAACACTCGGTAGAGCACATACCTCCACCAGGCTGAACAGTTCACGTTTTGTATCCCACCGATAGGCCGGATCTGGATCCAGACCTGAACCAAAATCGAATCGGCTTGTTCTTGTTAATTACCCAACTCATCCACCAAGTTTTTGTCAGAATCCATCCACAACTTTTTGAAATATCATTTTGGCCTTATCTCTCAACGGAGAAGAATCGCTTCAAAATTAAATTGTCGGATCTAGATTCTCCCAAATAGAAGGGTGAAAGCAACTTCTGTCCACCTTCAGTGGTGGAGATGATAAACAAGGTAAAAGTGCCAATATTCATTTTCATAAACCATCTGTTATTGCCATTTGGATCCAAATGATCTGCCACTGATACAATTTAATGCGATATTAAAACAGGCCTGCACAGAAATCAACCTACTGTGCTCGAGTAATGGAAAGACGGACATGTTTCCGGTCATCTCCTTTACAAGTGCTCTCCGAGAACAATACTGTCAAAAACAATGGGGTGTCACACCTCGTCAAGACTGGCTTGCCACCCAGTACTGGGGAACAGGTGAGAAAACACACACACACACACACACACACACACACACACACACACACACACACCATCCTACCAAACTTGTGTAATGTATGAACATTGTAAATTTTGTTGATTAGAGGCATTCTTTCCATGGATTGTGATGTTCATTGTTTTTATTTGTTAGCAATGGGGTAGATTTGACCCTTTTACACAAACTTGACCAAGCTGTTGCATTTTTTTCAGATCTTCGTGCAGCAAGCAATATCATTTTCTCAAATGGTGACTTGGATCCTTGGGCAAATGGTGGGGTGAGTTTTATTTGCATGACGTCATGGTTTTTTTTTTAATGTATTTTGTACTCGCTCCATGATTGAAAACAAAAATCATGACAGGTGCATGACGTGCACCAACTTGCGGATAACCATCAATGGCAACCCTCCACTAACTGGTTAAAATGGGAATCTCTTCATGCTGCTTTCCGTTCATCGTAGTTGTGTTGCATTTGCTTGAAAATAATTTGTGATTAATTATTTTGAAGTAACTTTTAATTTGTCCATACATCAGGGGCAGGGTGCAGGGGAGTTGGCTCGGATGATGGAGCACTCACTTAGAATACAAGTGGTAACGATAGCCGCATCCTCGATGTCATGTAACCAGAATCTGTGGTACGATTAATGGAGCATCAGCTCCGAGTCTGGGAGGTGTGCGGTTCAATTCGATTTTTGTATTTTTTCATTTTTGCAGATTCGTAAAAACCTTTCGCAATCGCTTGTGTCCATCATGATTTCTGGAGGGGCTCACCACTTGGATTTGAGGTGAGGATCTTAATTTCATGCAGCAAAGAGAGACAATTACAGGTATGATGGAACGTCACCTGATTTACAAGGCGTAGTGTGAAATTAGTCGTGTCGGAATCAAAATCACGACTTCTGGTCCAGTGACGAAGGGAAATTTGCCCACGGTCAGGGAAAAATATAACCTCGATCCTGCTGTCTGAAAACTAAACAGAATGGGGTTTTATGCCAGGTGTTGAACATATGTGGTGAGTTTTCCTTGCACAGGGACATTCCTTTGTGGTTGTAGAGGGGAACATTTTTTGACTCTCCCCCTTGCAATTGGGTGTGAACCTGTCACCAGGAATGTTAAGGTGATGTTGAATGCTTGTTGGTTTAAAAATCGAACATCATTGTGCTGTGATGGATCCAGCATCAAAAGCTTTATTTGTTAATAATGATTGTAGATTTGTAACGGTATCGACAAACATGGGGCCCCTGGATGGCCGAATGCCAGACGATGGCACCTGTAAGTTGAGAACTTGTTCACGTGGGCTGATGCCCCAGCATGCATCACTTCTCTCCAGGGTGCTGTGGAATCAAAATTACATTTGCTGTCTCCTGTGATGGGGCCGAAGCAGTCTGTTGCTCTGAAATCGCAGGTGGTGTTTTTTTGTTTTTGTTTTTTTTAACTACTTTTACTTCGGTCTAGCTCCCTCTGCTCTCTCTCAACACTCCGACCCTTCCCAGATCATCCAGGATGACCATGTTCTTCCAGTAACCCCTTCCTTTCAGAGTTAAACTTCCAAACTTCACACACACTGTACACCTTTACTCTTCTCCCGTCTCTGGAACCACCTTGCAGAAGCTGTTTTATCTTGCTCTTCCCTCCAGGGCTTAAAACCAGTGGTGTACCACATGCCATCCTCCATCCTTATTCACAATATTTATTAACCCTGTCTAAATCGAACATCTTTCGGTTTAGTGTTTCCTTCCCTCCTTGCTCTTTTTCTGTTCTGCTTGGTGTGTCCACCTGTTCCCTGCTGCCCCCACTGTCAGTTCATACTCATCTTGCTCTTTCTTTAGCCTTGGTCTTGCAAAGAAAAGAGCTAATTATAGCATTTAAGCTGCAGTTTATGGTCATTTAAAGCTGAGCTGCGCACCCCTGGCCAAGGTTGAGATGAAGGAAGGAGGATAAGGGTAAGGAAGAGAAATGGTTTTATGAGAAGGGATCTGATGCAAAATATTAAATTAATTGTTTTTTTCAATGAGTGAGAAATGCTTAAGCTGTTTCTCACCGTAGCTTTCCTGTCTATATTGTCCACTTCATTGGTCCGTGTTCTTCCCTCCTTCCTCCACCATCACCACCTCCTGTTTTTAATATAATGGAGGAGCTAAATGACAAAGGGCAGCAAGTTCACAAACTACCAAAGGGTATGGGTCGACGGACATGCACAAGGACAAATAAAACAAAAACAAATACCGATGGTGTGGAGAGGAATATAATATAATGGAAAATCAGGAAAATCAGAAAATAGAAGAGACCATGGATTTGTCGGTGAGTGAGCGAATGGGGTGATGGACAGCACATTTGAGAGGCTGAAGTGAGGACGACAAGACAGACACGGTCTATTCCACAAACTAGAGAATATGGGGACAAATAATACAGTTGGGTAACCAGTTTGGTTTTTGAGAGGATGAATAGGTGAGGGTTTCTTGAACATATGTGATCTGGGGTGGCTTGGGGAGGGTGGAGGTAAGAGGGAGAGGACAGGAGGAGCACGGCCAGATATGTTGAGAGCCCACCAACTTGCTGCAGGAGTGGAGGGGGGTACGTGTGACCGTCTTTTGGAGTCTGCTTGTGTTGAGATTCCAATGGAGTGGAAAGCCTTGCATATCAAAGTATGACTTTCCATTCTCTTCTGTTATTTTCTGTCTACTTTAACCATACTGAGCTCTCCTGTCAGGTAATGTGTTGTTCTGCAACATTCCTTACAGCAGACACACCTAACCAGTTTTCTTTCTTCTTTTTTTTACTTTTCTTGTATACGTGTGACAGGACTCGCCTAACACACACACACACACACACACACACACACACACACACACACACACACACTTTTCCATTGATGTTGATGTACATAACACTTTCCTTACAGCTCATATTCCACCATGATTCTTCACTGATGTCCTGGAATCCATGTGCTTCTTCAGAACAACCTTTTATTTGATTTCATCTCGTAGTTATTTGAGGCTCATGGAGGAGCTTGTACATGTAGGACAGAAATATTTGGAAATATTATTGTGCGTGTGTGTTTGAAAATTGTAGGAAAACAAAAAACATGGCTGGCCCCATCACCAAATTTTGCATACGTGTTGGTAGCACCCAGGGTCATAATTTTCGCTTGTACAAGTGGTTTACTGACCCCTGCTGCAGACCGGGGAGATTATTATCCACAGCACAAAATGTATTTGCCCCACCTCTCCCTTCCCCCCCCCCCTTCCATCCCATCCCATCCCATCCCATCCCTACCCCAGCTGCTCCTGAAGGGATCTAGTGTTTGTCGTGAATTCAAAATGGCCATCACAGCAGACCTTCCCAGTAATTGGGATTTTGAACCTGCGCATACTAAACATGCACTTTACTGCTTCCCCATTCTAAACTTATTTTAATGATCCCGTTTAATCCCACTTTGTGGGAGGTGTTGGCCCAATTCCTTTTGCCCAGGCCTAACATTTATCTGGAGCTTTCTTTTCTTTAATACCCCCTCCACAAGATCAAGATTCATGGAAGAGTAAGGAATTTGTTATTTGGTTCGGGTCCTGACGATAACTTCCGATCTCTTCATGCAAGCCACAGTGGGATATTTACCATCCACCAACAAATGCTCACAGTTGTAATATCAAACTTAACTGTTTGTTTGAGTGCTGAAATTTTCTAGTATGCAATCTGAAAATTTGTTGTTGTTGTTGTTGTGTTTGTTGCTGTTGTGTTTTTTTGTTGTTTTTTCTTTCCAGCAAACTGAATAAAATGTCTTATTTATAAGGTCAGGTCAGGTATGGGAGCATGTGCCAGAGCAGCACGTCACTGCGTCCTCTTTCCGCTGGTACTCCAGGGACCTCCGTCTGGCCATCCCCCAGGCAGTTGCCTGGCCCATCCCCATCTCCTTGAGATGCTGATGAACATGCTGAAACCATGAGGCACGTGGTCGGCCCATTGGCCTCCTCCTTTCATGAGGCTCCCTTGCTGAGAGAGTCTGGTGAGCAGGATCAGCTTCAGGAAAACGAGCCACATGTACATACAGCCGCAGCTGACATTCACGGACTATGCAGGTAACAAATCTCATTTGAGTCTCTCTCAGCAACCGCTTGTTGGACACAAAGTCGGACCAGCAATAGCCAAGAATTCTCTGAAGAGACCTGGTACCAAAGGAATTAAGTCTCCATCTCAGATCCCTGCTCAGAGTCCAAGTCTCACATCCATAGAGCAAGACTGGAAGCACCAAGGACCTGAAGACTCGGACTTTCATCTTCCCGCACAGGCACCGGCAGTGCCACTCCCCATGATCCAGTGAATCCATGACTCCCCAGGCCCAGACGTCTGTTGACCTCTGGCTCACAGCCAGCAGACACATGAATATCACTGCTAAGGTAAGTGAATCTCTCCGTGACCTCAACATCCTCACCAAAACCGGGTACAGACAAGATGCAGCATCCAAGATTTCATTCAAAGCCTGGATCTTAGTTTTGACGCAGGAACACGTAATCCTTAGCGCTCCGAACTCCTCATTCAGCACCTCGAGGGCCCCCAAAAGGATATCTCGAGTCTCCTCAAGATGTCCATCTGCAAAATCAAGGTCAGAAATCTTGACATTCCCAAACGATGCATCGCAGCTTGATCTCTCTGACATCCTCCCCAGAATCCAGTCCATACAAGTGCCTGCAAAGCTGTGGAGGCGCGCCAGTACAACACCTGTGAAGACTCCAGTATCAACTGGAAATAAGTCAGAGATGGCACCACCACACTTCACAGCACTCTCAGTCCCAGAGTAGAGTTCAGACATCAGATTGATCAGTTTGGTGGCACCCCATGAAGACCAAGAATCCTCCAGAGCATGCTGATTCACTGAATCAAACGCTTTACAGAGATCAACATAGGCTGCAAGCAGCCCCTGTCGAAACTCTCATCGGCATTCGGTGAGACCCGAAGAGCAAGGATACGGTCATCGTTGACCTATTTGGTGAAGCCTGACTGCTCTGGACGCTGGTGCTCAAGCAGATGGTGGCGAACCCTATCAAGAATTATCCGAGCAAAGACCTTGCCTGGCACTGAGAGCAGCGTCACCCCTCGGTAGTTCTTTGAGTCTTGGCGATCACAGAACTGCATGCAACGACATGAGTCCAGCATTTCCCCCAGCCATGAAAAGTTCAGCATGGATGCCACAGATCCCAGGAGCTTTACCCCATTTCAACCGGTTCACCGCATACTGTTTCCACAAACGAAGGTGAACCACAGTTGATTGGAGGGTCACCAATAGGGATTGTAACACCCCTGATATCCAACTCAACAGCTGGTGGGTCACATCGGCCCAGCGGGCCTTCACTTCGTACTTCTCTGTCAAGACCCCACCACCCTCTGCTCTAACTGCAGGACACCGAAGGATGGGCTTGGAGGAACGCAATGCATGAATTCTCCTGAAAGGAGGATGAGAATCACTTGACCACAGGTGTTGTGCTCTTTCCCCCTCACAGATTCCTCACATATAGGCCTCCTTGTTCACCCTGAGTGCACGTACAGTTTTATGCCTCAGCTCCCTGAACAGTTCAGCTCTGCCATTTAGCCTGGTCCTGCGACTCTGGTCAATGGTATCTTGAGAGACAAAATTCTTCTTCACCCGACAGTGAGTTCCAAGACATCTACCAGCAACATCAAGGATGGTGGTCTTGACGGCACTCCACAACCCTCCAGGGTCCCCCAAAGCACCCAGACCCCCAAATCTTCACTCGGCCTGTTCACAAACTCCTCAGCTACCCTCTCATCCTTGAACTTGCCAACATCCAGCCTCGGCTGGGATGGCACCATCTCCTGGAATGAAGCTGCAACTTCAAAGTTGCTAATAAGACTGTGGTGAGTGTTGAGGGACTGAGCACTCCGGTAGACCCTGCAGCTCTATATCATCCTCCAGCAACCATCAACGAGCACATTGTCAATCTCCTTTGCCACACTGCCAGCGATGGAATACCAAGTCAAGCGATGAGCCTGTGGGTGCTGAAACCATGAACCAGCCACCCTTAGTCCATGACTTCTTGCAAAGTCAAGGAACTTAGTGCTGTTCTGGTTCACAATTCCAGACCCATGGGGACCAACACCTGTCTCATAACCATCCCTGTCAGTTCTAGTCGATGCATTGAAATCTCCCAAGATGAGAAGAGTATCTCGCCTGGGGCACTGTTCAACCACAGACTCGAGCGTGGCATGGAATGCATCCTTCACGGTGAGATCAGTCGGAGCATATACAGAGACCAGGGAAATGACACCCAAGGAGTGATGAATCCTTAGTCTCATAATACGCTCGTTGACCGGTGTTACCTCAATTATCATTGGAGTCAGCTTATTGGACACAGCTACAGCATCTCCTTGGGCATGGTAACCATCAGAGCGACCCAACCAATAGTAGGTGTAACCACCCGCCATGATCTCGCCGCAATCCGGTGTCGAGAGAGTGCTGCAATACTGGTGTTCAAACGCTTGAGCTCAGATGATAACAGACAGGTGTTCATACTCTGTTTGGAATAGGACATTCCAGGCACCCACCCGAAGGGACCGCCTCAAGTTAACCCAAGGAGAACACCGTCTGTTGGACGACACCTTAGCACAACCCCGACACACACTCCCGCTATCTGACCTGGAAATGTTACCCCGTGGTTTCCCTCCTATCATTAAAGATTGGGGGTCCCGAAGACTTTGCTCCAATCCTGTCATCCGGTGAGCTGCCCTGTGAAGGGAAGCTGCACAGGAGGTACTCCCACGGAGTGGGTTTTCAGATGTTTTTTTATACTTTGAGTTAGTTTTGCGGAATGAAGGGTTTTACGATGGCCGGAGTGCAAATGCTGCTACCAACCTCCTCATAAGAAGTGACCCAACTGCAGGACGTCCGCAGACAGTTGGGCACTAGATATGGATGGCCGTTGGCTCACAAAGAGCTCCTCTGCTCTTTGACAGGTTTTGTTATTAGTCCTGCTGGGTGTCCATATCCAAACACCCTCCTCAAACCTTGTGGGGGAGACGGTTTTGTCACCGACAACCCGATCATGGAGCAGGTTAGCACAGGTTTGCATGATACCTGGAGCAAGTCACAGATCTAATCTAATCTGACCTGACCTGACAACTATAAGACAACCATAGGAACAAACACTTAAATAGGAGAAAATAAAACAGATTGTTGAAAAATGACAGGCCACGATTGTAGCCAACAGCACTCGGTTGAGGTACATCTGGGGGATGGTGAATTGTGATGTGATGCTCTGCTTGTGAAACACCAATCAGGTGGTTTATCGTCAGGTTGAGAATCCAATCCAAGTGAGAAAGCTCAAATGTAAGTGCGTGCTCCCTCTTTGTCATCCATTTGGAATGTACCTCTTGTTTCCTTCGGCTTGAAATAGGACACTTAGGTCGTTTATTGTTAAAATATCCCCCCCCCCCCCCCCCAAAAAAAATAAAACGTGCAAAATTTTTTTCAGGTCTTCAAACCCAAAAGATCCTCCCTCTGTCATCCAAGCGCGTAAGCAAGAAGAACTTCTCATCCGAGGCTTCATTCAAGAAGCTGTGATGTCTGAGAGACCAACATTTGAGAGGGATTAGTTGTGCTGGACAATGACTTTTGGCACTCATGCTGTTTGATATTAACAGTAAATAAATTTTTAATTTTGTTGTTATTTTATTAATTCAAAAGAATGCCAAGGCATCCAAGGAATGGGTTGCAATCCAAATACTGTGATCGATTAAGCTTCTCTAACTTTAATCTGGTTGATATATTGTAATGTAATGTATAAAGTCTGGGAGAATCTTTTACTCCAAGGAAGGTATCTATAGAAAGTATTTTACCTGCCAGACATTTGTTACTCTTTCCAACACAACCTTTGGAGGGTGATTACCTCCTGTCTTCTGAAATGACTACTTCCATGAAACTTGTATCACCATTTGCAATATCTCAATGATTCATCTGTGCATTTCTACAAATGGCTGCATGTGATTTTGATTTTGATTGCACTTCTTAGGAAATTGATTCGACAAATAACAAAATTCATGCCTGGTGTCGTATATTTTTGCCCACTGAGTGTGCATCACAGAACCTATAATTGTCTGGGCCATATTTACAATGTGGCTCACTGGGAAGTCTTGCTCCCATCAAAGACCAATGAGATATCTGGAAGCTAATCCACTAATGGAGGCAGCTGACAAGGTGATGACGTGTTTCATGTTGGACAGGCGTGCCATAAACCCGTAAGCTCAGTTCTGGCTCATCTTAAAATCCTAGACGTAGGATTGGTTGGCAATGGAACTGGCCTCGAGACGGCTGTTGGGGAGATGCCCGAGATGCCGTTACCCTCTGCTTGGTCCGCCCCAACAGCTCCTCTGTCTCTGGTCACTTGGCTGTCTTGGGCGATGGCATATAGATTAGAGCGAGTGTGCGTGCCTACCTCTTGGTTATCCTGCCATGATGTGGCAATTCATTGCTTTGTAACTGAAAACATTTGTAGGCAACATGGGGGGGGGGAGTAGTCAGGGGGGGAGGTAGGTGGGGGGAGGGGGAGTAGGTGGAGGGGGAGTAGGCAGTGGGGGGGGAGGTAGGTGGGGAGGGGGGAGTAGGCAGTGGGGGGGGGGACGGTAGGTGGCACGGGGGTTGGGAGGTAGGCGGCGCGGGGGTTGGGAGGTAGTTGGTGGGGAGTAGTCAGAGGAGGAGGTCGGCGGTGGGGAGGTAGGTAGGCGGCGTGGGGTGGGGAGATAGTCGGCGCAGTGGGGGTGGAGATAGTCGGCGCAGTGGGGAGGTAGGTGGCGTGGGGTGTGGAGGTAGGCGGTGAGGGGGGGCTAGGTAGGCAACACAGTGGGGGGGGGAGGTAGGCGACGCGGTGGGGGAAGGGTATGCGGTGGGGGGGGGAGGTAGGTGGCACGTGGGGGAGGTAGGGGGGAGAGGCGGTTCAGATCATGAAACCCGCGCACTGTACTCACGTAACCAAGAACAGGCATGCGCACACCCCATGGAGAGTGATTTGTTCCCATTTCTACCACACCCACATGTGCTGTCTCCATACCTCTTCGCTTGCAGACTACCGACTATTATATTGTTGCGGGCCGGGGTCCGGTGGCGAGAACGACCACTAGGTGGGGGAAGTTACGTCGTTCCCACCAGACTCCCGGAATTGTAGGCCAGCGTCACAGATAATTGCGTGACGCGGCGGTCGCTTAAAACCCTGGACGCCAATACCTCAACCGCGTAGCGTAGGGTCTTGATGCCAGGTGTAATCAGTTTACCTAATTAACCACGCGGTTTCGACTACCGGGAACCACGCCCTCGGTACGCCTTGCCCGAACCGGATCACTCTACCAACTCTAGATCGGATGCAGCCGAGTGGAACTGCCAAGGACGTACCGGCTAGAATGAACAGATTATCGGGGATAAAAACCTGGCTAAACTCAGATCCGAACTATGCTGGACCAATGAAGGAAAAGACAAAAACGAACTGGGAACATTTCTACAATGATTTATTTACACTAGGCAAGGAAAAAGATGTGGCACAGGAACAAGTTTATTGGTGTGTTATGCAGGGGAAAGGAGAGAGAGAGAGATGTAGTGCGACAATTTGTACAGCAACTTACGAAAGCGGACACAGAGCAGACTTAACGCGAGAATAATAAAAGCAAGAATTCCAATAATCAAAGAACTTATATAGTTTACTTCTAAGACAGGCACCACACACTCAGACAAAATAAACCCAATTAAAAGAAAAGGGGACCTTTTGCAGCCAGGAAGGGAGGGAGCTGAGGTCACAGTTCTGGGTACCTGAGAGTTTCGGGGGGAGGGATGCTCCGTGGTGCGGCACCTGACAAAGGTTGAGTTGTTCAGCCGCAACCGTACGTGTGGAGTTCCTGTCCGTGAAGGAGCTTGAGTGGAGAGCGCGGGCTGCTGAGGCGAGACGTGAGTCGACACTTCGCAACAACGCCAACGAACCCACCGAACTCTCCGACCACCAAGGAACCAACGACCTTCCTTCTTTCTTACTCAAGACCATGCCACCAACTCAACCACCCAACCCTACTCTGAGGATCGCTTCGTACTTTATAGATCCCCCTGGGCAGGGAGGGGCCTTGGCAAAGCTGACGTCATCGTCCGTCCCGATTGGACAGGGCCTTCATGGGGTCCGCACTTTCTGGGCGGGGTTTCGGCTAGGCGGCGCAAGCCGCCCACTCCATGTGTGTCTGGACCCGCCAAGAATGAACTACTGCAAGATTTTGCCTCTAAAAAACGAGTCTGGTTAGGCGAGTAGGCGGTGAAGCACTTGTCCATCCCAAACGAGAATAGCAAGCGAGAGGAAGGTATGGCCGCTCCAACAACAGGGGAAATAAAAGGGGAGAAAATGATTTATTAATCTAACTAAGAAAACATCGCAACGCACCCCTTTTGCTTTCCCACTACACACAAGGGAGGGATATATCTGCACAGATACTAATGGCATAACTAACTTCGGAAGAGAGAGATTGCTCTGGACGCCTGGTGGCTCAAGCAATGTGGCGAACCCTATCAAGATTATCCGAGCAAAGACCTTGCCTGGCACTGAGAGCAGCGTCACCCTCGGTAGTTCTGTGAGTCTTGGCGATCACAGAACTGCAGCAACGACATGAGTCCAGCATTTCCCCCAGCCATGAAAAGTCAGCATGGATGCCACAGATCCCAGGAGCTTTACCCCATTTCAACCGTTCACCGCATACTGTTTCCACAAACGAAGGTGAACCACAGTTGATTGGAGGGTCAGCAATAGGGATTGTAACACCCTGATATCAACTCAACAGCTGGTGGGTCACATCGGCCCAGCGGCCTTCACTTCGTACTTCTCTGTCAAGACCCACCCCTCTGCTCTAATGCAGGACACCGAAGGATGGGCTTGGAGAACGCAATGCATGAATCTCCTGAAAGGAGGATGAGAATCACTTGACCAAGTGTTTGCTGCTTTCCCCCTCACAGATTCCTCACACATAGGCCTCCTTGTCCTCGACCAGCGTACAGTTTATGCCTCAGCTCCCTGAACAGTTCAGCTGTGCCATTTAGCCTGGTCCTGCGACTCTGGTTACATGGTATCTTGAGAGACAAAATTCTTCTTCACCCGACAGTGAGTTCCAAGACATCTACCAGCAACATCAAGGATGGTGGTCTTGACGGCACTCCACAACCCTCCAGGGTCCCCCAAAGCACCAGACCCCAAATCTTCACTCGGCCTGTTCACAAACTCCTCAGCTACCCTCTCACCTTGAACTTGCCAAATCCAGCCCTCGGCTGGGATGGCACCATCTCCTGGAATGAAGCTGCAACTTCCAAAGTTGCTAATAAGACTGTGGTGAGTGTTGAGGGACTGGCACTCCTGGTAGACCCTGCAGCTCTATATCATCCTCCAGCAACCATCAACGAGCACATTGTCAATCTCCTTTGCCACACTGCCAGCGATGGAATACCAAGTCAAGCGATGCCTGTGGGTGCTGAAACCATGAACCAGCCACCTCTTAGTCCATGACTTCTTGCAAAGTCAAGGAACTTAGTGCTGTTCGGGTTCACAATTCCAGACCCATTGGGGACCAACACCTGTCTCATAACCATCCTGTCAGTTCTAGTCGATGCATTGAAATCTCCCAGAATGAGAAGAGTATCTCGCCTGGGCACTGTTAACCCCACAGACTCGAGCGTGGCATGGAATGCATCCTTCACGGTGAGATCAGTCGGAGCATTACAAGAGACCAGGAGATGACACCCAAGGAGTGATGAATCCTTAGTCTCATAATACGCTCGTTGACCGGTGTTACCTCAATTATCATTGGAGTCAGCTTATTGGACACAGCTACAGCATCTCCTTGGGCATGGTAACCA
Organism: Eptatretus atami; assembly: GCA_035128595.1. NCBI lineage: Eukaryota > Metazoa > Chordata > Myxini > Myxiniformes > Myxinidae > Eptatretus > Eptatretus atami. Next base: position 89,718,658 of record CM068966.1, read on the forward strand.
ATCAGAGCGACCACAACCAAATAGTAGGTGTAACCACCCGATGATCTCGCCGCAATCTGGTGTCCGAACCTCAGAGAGTGCTGCAATACTGGTGTTCAAACGCTTGAGCTCAGATGATAACAGACAGGTGTTCATACTCTGTTTGGAATAGGACATTCCAGGCACCCACCCGAAGGGACCGCCTAAGTTAACCCAAGGAGAAACACCGTCTGTTGGACGACACCTTAGCACAAACCCCGACACACACTCCCGCTATCTGACCTGAGAATGTTACCCATGGTTCCCTCCTATCATTAAAGATGGGGGTCCGAAGACTTTGCTCCAATCCTGTCATCCGGTGAGCTACCCTGCGAAGGGAAGCTGCACAGGAGGTACTCCCACGGAGTGGGTTTTCAGATGTTTTTTTATACTTTGAGTTAGTTTTGCGGAATGAAGGGTTTTACGATGGCCGGAGTGCAAATGCTGCTACAACCTCTCATAAGAAGTACCCAACTGCAGGACGTCCGCAGACAGTTGGGCACTAGATATGGATGGCCGTTGGCTCACAAAGAGCTCCTCTGCTCTTGACAGGTTTTGTTATTAGTCCTGCTGGTGGTCCATATCCAAACACCCTCCAAACCTTGTGGGGGAGACGGTTTTGTCACCGACAACCCGATCATGGAGCAGGTTAGCACAGGTTTGCATGATACCTGGAGCAAGTCACAGATCTAATACTAATCTGACCTGACCTGACAACTATAAGCAACCATAGGAACAAACACTTAATAGAGAGAAATAAAACAGATTGTTGAAAAAATGACAGGCCACGATTGTAGCCAACAGCATTGGTTGAGGTACATCTGGGGGATGGTGAATTGTGATGTGATGCTCTGCTTGTGAAACACAATCAAGTGGTTTATCGTCAGGTTGAGAATCCAATCCAAGTGAGAAAGCTCAAATGTAAGTGCGTGCTCCCTCTTTTGTCATCACATTTGAATGTACCTCTTGTTCCTTCGGCTTGAAATAGGACACTTAGGTCGTTATTGTTAAAATATCCCCCCCCCCCAAAAAAATAAAACTGCAAAATTTTTTCAGGTCTTCAAACCCAAAAGATCCTCCCTCTGTCATCCAAGCGCGTAAGCAAGAAGAACTTCTCATCCGAGGCTTCATTCAAGAAGCGTGAATGTCTAGAGACCAAACATTTGAGAGGGATTAGTTGTGCTGGACAATGATTTTTGGCACTCATGCTGTTTGATATTAACAGTAAATAAATTTTTATTTTGTTATTTTATTAATTCAAAAGAATTGCCAAGGCATCCAAGGAATGGTTGCAATCCAAATACTGTGATCGATTAAGCTTCTCTAACTTTAATCTGGTTGATATATTGTAATGTAATGTATAAAGTCTGGGAGAATCTTTTATTCCAAGGAAGAATATAGAAAGTATTTTACCTGCCAGACATTTGTTACTCTTTCAACACAACTTTGGAGGTGTATTACCTCCTGTCTTCTGAAATGACTACTTCCATGAAACTTGTATCACCATTTGCAATATCTCAATGATTCATCTGTGCATTTCTCCAAATGGCTGCATGTGATTTTGATTTTGATTGCACTTCTCTAGGAAATTGATTCGACAAATAACAAAATTCATGCCTGGTGTCGTATATTTTTGCCACTGAGTGTGCATCACAGAACCTATAATTGTCTGGGCCATATTTACAATGTGGCTCACTGGGAAGTCTTGCTCCCATCAAAGACAATGAGATATCTGGAAGCTAACCACTAATGGAGGCAGCTGACAAGGTGATGAGTGTTTCATGTTGACAGCGTGCCATATAACCCGTAAGCTCAGTTCTGGCTCATCTTAAATCCTAGACGTAGGATTGTTGGCAATGGAACTGGCCTCGAGACGCTGTTGGGGAGATCCCGAGATGCGTTCCCTCTGCTTGGCCTGCCCCAACAGCTCCTCTTCTCTGGTCACTGGCTGTCTTGGGCGATGGCATAATAGATTAGAGCGAGTGTGGCGTGCCTACCTCTTGGTTATCCTGCATGATGTGGCAATTCATTGCTTTTGTAACTGAAAACATTTGTCAGGCAACATGGGGGGGGGGAGTAGTCAGGGGGGGAGGTAGGTGGGTGGAGGGGGAGAGGAGTGGGGGGGGAGGAGTGGGGGGTGGTAGTGGTAGAGGGGGAGTAGGCAGTGGGGGGGGGGGACGGTAGGTGGCACGGGGGTTGGAGGTAGGGCGCGGGGGTGGAGGTAGTCTGGTGGGGAGTAGTCAGGGAAGGAGGTCGGCGGTGGGGAGGTAGGTAGGCGGGTTGGGGAGATAGTCGGCGCAGTGGGGGTGGAGATAGTCGGCGCAGTGGGGGAGGTAGGTGGCGCGGGGTGTGGAGGTAGGCGGTGAGGGGGGCTAGGTAGGCACCACATGGGGGGGGGAGGTAGGCGACGTGGTGGGGGAGGTTAGCGGTGGGGGGAGTAGGTGGCACGTGGGGGAGGTAGGGGGGAGAGGCGGTTCAGATCATGAAACCCGCGCACTGTACTCACGTAACCAAGAACAGGCATGCGCACACCCCCATGGAGAGTGATTTGTTCCATTCTACCACACCCACATGTGCTGTCTCCATACTCTTCGCTTGCAGAAACGACCGACTATTAATTGTGTTGCGGGCGGGGTCCGGTGGCGAGAACGACCACTAGGTGGGAAGTTACGTCGTCTCCCACCAGACTCCCGGAATTGAGGCCATGCTCGCACAGATAATTGCGTGACGGCGGGGTCGCTTAACAACGCTGACGCCAATACCTCAACCGCGTAGCGTAGGGTCTTGATGCCAGGTGTAATCAGTTTACCTAATTAACCACGCGGTTTCGACTACCGGGACCACGCCCTCGGTACGCCTTGCCCGAACCGGATCTCTACCATACGTAGGTACCAACTCTAGATCGGATGCAGCCGAGTGAACTGCCAAGGACGTACCGGCTAGAATGAACAGATTATCGGGATAAAACCTGGCTAAACTCAGATCCGAACTATGCTGGACCAATGAAGGAAAAGACAAAAACGAACTGGGACATTTCTACAATGATTTATTTACACTAGGCAAGGAAAAAGATGTGGCACAGGAACAAGTTTATTGGTGTGTTATGCAGGGGAAGGAGAGAGAGAGAGATGTAGTGCGACAATTTTTCAGCAACTTACGAAAGCGGACACAGAGCAGACTTAACGCGAGAATAATAAAAGCAAGAATTCCAATAATCAAAGAACTTATACAGTTTACTTATAAGACAGGCACCACAACACTCAGACAAAATAACCCAATTAAAAGAAAAGGGAACCTTTTGCAGCCAGAAGGGAGGGAGCTGAGGTCACAGTTCTGGTACCTGAGAGTTTTCGGGGGGAGGGATCTCCGTGGTGCGGCACCTGACAAAGGTTGAGTTGTTCAGCGCAACGTACGTGTGAGTTCTGTGTCGTGAAGAGCTTGAGGGAGAGCGCGGGCTGCTGAGGCGAGAGCTGAGTCGACACTTCGCAACAACGCCAACGAACCCACCGAATCTCGCGACCACCAAAGAACCAACGACCTTCTTCTTTCTTACTCAAGACCATGCCACCAACTCAACCACCCAACCCTACTCTGAGGATCGCTTCGTACTTTATAGATCCCCTGGGCAGGGAGGGGCCTTGGCAAAGCTGACGTCATCGTCCGTCCCGATTGGACAGGGCCTTCATGGGGTCCGCACTTTCTGGGCGGGTTTCGGCTAGGCGGCGCAAGCCGCCACTATCCATGCGTGTCTGGACCCGCCAAGAATGAACTACTGCAAGATTTTGCCTCTAAAAAACGAGTCTGGTTAGGCGAGTAGGCGGTGAGCACTTGTCCACCCAAACGAAATAGCAAGCGAGAGGAAGGTATGGCCGCTCCAACAACGGGGAAATAAAATAAAAGGGGAGAAAATGATTTATTAATCTAACTAAGAAAACATCGCAACGCACCCCTTTTGCTTTCCCACTACACACAAGGGAGGGATATATCTGCCAGATACTAATGGCATAACCTAACTTCGGGCCAACTGTATGTTGTTATGCATACGGTTCCTAGAACCGTAACAATATATTGCGTAACTATTGGTATATATATATACTATATATATATATATATATGTAGTTACGAATCGACCGCGCCGCCCAGCGTGCGAACAGCCGCTTTAGCCAATGGCGGCCATCTCGCCCCGGACGGACAATTCAGTCACGACTTTCCGGAACAACACCGAAAACCAGTCACGGGTGTGCTCCAAGCGCACACCACGGCCTAGTCAATATTCTACCCGTGCGAAACAGGGTGAATCGCCGAATTAATCGATATACCTAAGTATTCGCGCGGGCAGCCTACCGAGAAACCGTACCTCAGCGAGGCCTGCTCGGACACGAACCGTTAAGCGGTTCGTTCCGTTCTGGGATAACCGGAGCGGTGTATTATCGCGAGACCTCGCTGGACCCAATTCTTTATCGGCTATTAAAAAGCCCGCTTTTTCCGAGCGCAATACGGCTGGTTCAATGGAAAGGACACAACGAACGGGTTAACATTCACACAAGGACATTTATTTATAATGCACACGTAAACCAACAATCATGCAATGATGCAAAACACGCCATGCAGTTATTCATGGATGCGGGTGGGACAAGACACGAACAAGGCAAAGCACTACAACCGTCTATTATTATTATTTACAAGCACTTACACAGTTTCTACATGCGGGAATGGCACTAACATTCACCCAAGAAACAGGGAAAGACCAACCCCCTCATTAGACAAGGGGTCAGACTGGACCGTAGGCCTTTTACTGGGGACTTTGGCGGACCGAAGAGTCCCACGAGACCGTTGCATGTTACCTCCACCCTTGTGGTGCCTCGATGGGGCGACCCGCGACGCTCTTTCCCCACGCAGATAGCGTACCGCGGTTGCGCCCAGCCTTTGCCAGCGGCGGGTGAGTCGGGCCTCAGCCGGTGACACGCTGAGAGGAACGAACGGGTTTGGATGCTCTTTAAAAGTTGATGCTCTTTGTAAGAACCCGTCCATTCCTCAGCGACGCTCGCACTGTCCCGAAGCCCGATCACCTCCGACCGTTTGGCGCTGGCTGGCGAGCTCTCTCCGGCTCTCCCCACACGAACGCCAGGTCTCCCGGCACTGCAG
>CM068966.1:89723845-89736345 GCA_035128595.1 Eptatretus atami
GAAACAACGTCTGTTGTATGCATACTGTTCCTCAAACCGTAACAATACAATATTGTTGTGGGCGCCGGGATGGGTGAGCGAGAAGACCACTAGGGGAGAGTTATCGTCGGTTCCCACCAGACTTCCCCGGAATTGCAGGCAGCGTCACACGATAATTTGCGTGACGCCGGCGGTCGCTAACTTACTGAACGCCATATGACTCACCACGTGAGCTAGGGGCTCCTTATGAGGTGTATATAGTTTACCCTTAATTAACACGTGACCGTTATACCGGGGACAACAGCCCTCACGACGCCTTGTTTCCCGAACCGGATCCACTCTATCCAACTCTAGTCGGTGCAGCCGAGCGACACTGCCAAGGACGTAACCGCTAAAGGAACAGATCTTGGAATAAACACGGGGGGTAGGCTAATCAGGATCCGACATGCTGGATCCAATGAAAGGAACAAACAAAAATCGAACTGGAACATTTCTACAAGGATTTATTACACTAGGCGAAGAAAAGATGTGGGCATAGTGAAGTGTTATTGGTTGTAGCAAATAGGAAGAAGAGGATGTAAGGTGGGACAATTTACAGGCAACTTACAGAAAGCAGGACACAGAGCAAATTATCCCGATATAATTTATTGTTACAATCTTAACTTAAGCGAGGAACAGGGTCCATCACACCACACACACACACACACACACACACACACACACACACACACACACACACACACCACACACACACACCACACACACACACAACACACATTAACACACACACCGAGAAGAGAACAAAGAGAGGAGAATGCAGCTAACGTCTCTCAATACCTTGCAGGATTGCCCGAAAAACCCCCCCCCAACCACAGTACGTTTTTGGGATGCTCCACTGGGCGATACCTCCCTGGACAGCTGGCGCGTCGTCTCTTGCTCATGCAGCAGTGCGGCAGAGAATTGAAACTGACCGTCGGGCATGAAGGAGGGACTTGGGTGTGTCAAAGCCCAATGGGTGTAGGAGAGGTGGAGTCCAAGCAAGTGGGTGGAGAAGGGCGGCAAAGGTGGTGAAGAAGGCAGAGTCAGCAGGTGAATGGGAGTTGTCGATCAGCCAGACAGAACAAGCCGACAGAAAAGAAACAGAACGACACAGTAGTGGCTCCGCGACCCTCCTTTTATAGATCCCGTGGAGCGGCGGAAGGTGAACGACCCGAAGCATGGTCGTCATCCGTATCGGGCACTCTGATTGGGCCCCGGCCAGCACACGGGCTGGCCACCATTGACGGAAGCGGCTCCACTTTAACTTCGGCAGATGGTTCAAAGCTGCGGGATCGTTTGCTCGAGCACCGTGATATGAATTCGCCCTTGCCACCGAACTCCGTGCCGTGCCCTGGTGACCCACGGTGTTTGCTGCTCAATGGGCCGCTCCGTTGTGCGCCAGCTGCCCGAGCGATCCGGCACACAAGCATGTCTGCCTGGTGGCAGCGCAGTCGAAGCCTTAGGTTCGGGAGGTGCCTGCCGTCCGCGGGAGACATTTGTGGCCATCGGGCAACGAAGACCGACGATAACATTATGGTAACCCCATTCGCGAGACACCAACCAAGGGATGCGTGTTATTCGTGCCCGTTCCGTATGATGATAAATATTACGGGACCTCTGCGGCGGCGATCCGCATTGTACACGTGGTCAGCGCTCGGGTCCGCTGCCATCGAGCATGCCCATGTACATGTGTGCGAGTCCGCCTTTTACACGTGGTCTCGTGCGAGTCCGCCTGCCATCGAGCATGCCCCTGCAGTGTTGTGCGAGTCCGCTTTGTACACGTGTGGTCTTGCATGTGGTGGGTCCGCCCGCGCCATCGAGCATGCCCCGTATCAGTTGTGCGCGTGTCCGCCATTAAGCACGTGCCATTTACTCCAAACAAAGGTGGTGTCTGCGCACGGTGCCAACCTGATCTGTAGGAAATGAGGGAAAGGGTTGGATATTTAATATTAGATGGAGATTCGGATTAAAAAAACAGATATATTTATTACTGGAGGAATTTGGATTGAAGAAGGTGCGCCAGTGCATACTGTATGTTAGCATTGGACTCTGTTGTATCTCTGTCGACGTCGAACAGTGGGTTGGGGCGTCGCTGAAAGCACCGCTCTGGGCAGCATTGGTGTTTATGTTGGCTTCTACTGCTGCCTGGTCTCTTGAGGACGCATCTTACCGAAAGCATGGCTGTGTTTTTTACCGCATGGGTGTCGAGCGGAGTGCCTTTTGGCCTCATGAGGAGTCTGCTTGGACTTACCTCAGAATAGCAAAAAGGAAATGTAGGAATGAAGTTCAGAGGTTAATCAACCTAACTATGAGAATTTTACACCGCACTGTCCCGTTCAAACCCACTAGACAAGAAGAAGGAGACTATCTGAACGTACATTAATAAATAAGCTTAAAAACCTGACTGGACCACTGTATTTAGCTGCATTTGATTGAGGATGCGGTTCCGAACTGCAACAATTATTTAATATATTATATATATATATATATATATATATATATATTATTATACAGTACTGTGAAATTAACCCAAAATGATGTCTGCTGCATCACTGGACTGTCCATCCACGGTGAGTATCAATTTGATCTGTTTTTATGCACAGGGTGCCAGGACAAACAGGGTAAGAACTGCCTCTTCTTTTTTTTCATATCTTCATTTAACATTTTGCTTTATAGCTTGTCAAAGCAGTCCCTTCTTACAAAAACTATATTGCCAGCTCATCATCTCTTTGTAAAAAAAACACATTAAATCACCCCTACTTACCCCTCTGTTTCTGAATCTGCTAGTTATGAGAAGCTGATTGCAGATTGCTTTCCCCACAACTCTATGTGACTTCTCTATGAAATGGCTACAACTTTTACCGAAATTCTACGATGCTTGCTACTTTGTCGAGAAAGATCGCACAACTGGTGAGTACAACAAAGCTCATTCAGCTCCCTTTATGGTAGGCACCCTGTATGAAACCTCCTTTTACCAGGTTTCAAATAAAAGGATGATGGAGCATAATGTTTTTTTACAGCTATTAAACTTTCCCAAATTATGAAGATGAATAGTAAGACCCTGCATGAATAGTAAGAAAAATACTTATATTTGATACAATCAAAACTCACTGTAAAGCAACAAAATGTACATGGGCAAATAAAATCAAAATCTTGGGCCGGAGGAGCCAATTTTCTTTCTATTTTATAGATTACTGTTGTTTTACTAAATCAACAGTATTGTGGAAGTATGAACTTAAAATTTGAACTACAACAATGAATGAGTTGGGATGTGCACGAAGCGTTGTTTTATTCGTTATATTACTAAAGCTGTTGCCTGCCTAGATGTCCGCTTTGCTGAATGGTTTAATCAAGACAGCATATTGCACTTCAGAAACATTTTTGCATTCCAGCTGAGGCTCAAATGAGATTGAAATTGAAAGTGAAACATGAAAAAAGAAACTTTTAATCACGTTTTGTTTGTGTGATCCTAATTACTACGATATATTTTCAATTGACTCAAGAATTATTACCCATGTATAATTTTGTGTTGCTCCTTCCGGGTCCATCATGCTTTCTTCTGCAACGGTTCCTGCTAACTCGTTACCTGTTGAACCACTCCAATGAAGCTCCAGTCTTACTTCTTCCTCTTCCTCCCGGAAAGATTAGCTTTTAAAACAGGCACATTTATAGAACGACACAAATTTTTTCCAAGTAAACTTTCAATTATTAGCTTTCTACCCAAGTAAATCGATTATGAGCATCCAACAGAACAAAGAACCAGATAGTGAGATGGATGCTGTGGACCCAGTGGCGGGGAATGGTTTTTGGCAGGATAACTTTTACTGAGCTTGTTTGGGAGTGGGAACCAAGCTGCGTGGAGTCGGAAACCTACTAAACAGAGCACCCCTTCCCCTCACCAATCAATATTCCACAATACTTGTGTAGTCCTTTGCCACCATCTGCCATGCACTCAGGTGTAGCTATCGGCGAATCCTGGCTCTTTCCATCTGAATTCTTCATCCTTCCCCCAGAGAAATCCAAAACAATGCTCCAACAAAAGAAGTCCCAAAAAAGAACAAAAGTGCAACAAAAACAAAAAAAGTTCGTGTCCAACAATAACTTATTCCCACCAGCTCATGTGCTCAACACAATTAAAGCCAATCCTCACTTCACTGGCATTACCCTGGTTTCAGTAAATGGGAGAACTATTACACAAACAACCTCTCCAACTACTTTAGGTTACAATACTGTATCCCAGCAATTGCCACAAAACATAGAACAATTTTTCTCCATCGACTATTGTCCGCAATACAAGGCTAGATGTACAATCTTTTACCATGTCGGAGTTACCACTGATGAGTAAACGACAGTAAAGTTGAATTTTGCCTTTAACTTGCAAGCAATTTTCAATCTATGTACACATGTTTGACATTTCTTACCAAGCGCCCACTTCTTCCCTCTCCTTTCTCAAAATGGATAGGTGTGTGTGTGTGGTCCATGTGAGGCATACTTTTTGTCTTTATAGGGACCATCTATTCATTCATTATTAATTAGTCCAAAACTTTCCCAAGACCCAAAAGAACCCCCCCCCAAGGACCCAGAAGTTCCCAAGATCCAAATGACCCGAGGACCCAAAAAGAACCCCCCCCCAAGACCCAAAGTTCCACAAGAATCCAAATGACCCTGAGACCAAAAGATCGTAGACTTGTGGACATTACACCTGACCTTTCAAAAATAATGATGGCAATTGTATGTTTTATTGGCATTTATGAATAAAATTATCCCTGCAATCATGTTTGTAGACCCAAGGTGTTATGCAGAGATGAAGAAGACCTTTTAATACCATACTATAAAACACATTAAGGTTTGAATGCTTCCATCGCTAGTAAATACCCGAGTGAAATAAATGAATTTTTATCATATTCCTTCCCCTTGTGTGTTGCTGTCCCAGGTGAAGTGATCAGGTTGAAACACGTCACGGTGCTGCTGTGCAAAGCCACAGCCATGTTTATGGCACAAATGTTTCCTATCCTGGGCCTGACACCCACAGAACGCATGTGATTGATAGACATGGTGAAGGCATCTCATTCGCTTTGGGCATTTAACATACACTATCAGGTAGACCTTGGGTGTGTGTGTGCGGCTTTTATCCAAATACCCTCCCTTCTTATCTTTATTTCGATAAGTACTTTGAGCTGGTGTATAAACAGAATGGGCATTTTATTCAAGTCTGCAAGTACAATTGTTTAAGGCAAATCATTCAAGCCTTCGGAACTTTATGAATGTTTGTATGCATTATGATGTGCTTTGAGAGCCTCAACCTTTTGATAAAGAACACACAAGCATTTGAGATCAACCAGAAATATCATGAAAAAAATGTTTAGCATTAAACATGCATTTGGGAATATTTCTGATTGAAGCAAGGAAACAATAAACCATGGGGGGGGAAAAAAAAAAAATCAATTTGAAACTATTTCCATCGAAGCTGTTTAATTTCCCCTACTCGCACTCATTCCAATTACAAGGACTGATGCCATAATTTTCAAATATAGGTTGAGCTTCGTCAGGGAGCATTGAGAGGAGAAAGAATTTTAGTCGGGGGTGGATACAGAAAACAACTGACATATTGATCCACGTGAGTTTACAATGTTGTTGCAGATCCGTCTGCCACAGTAATCTCAGCTAAACATTTGCATAGCTTTCTTCTCCCTCGCAGTTTCTGCTTCCTCATGTACCTCACTCGTTCAATCTCCTTGGTGATGGCTGTTGAGAGAAAAAGACATCGGAAAATTAATTTCTCTGTCAATGGTTTTAAATCAGGCAATACGAAATGGCAGTCAGAATTTAGCCAAAAATGAATGTCAATAGGAAAAACTCCACATAATGAACAGTCAAATCGGTTCTTTAAAAAATTTGTAACTGGTCACAATTCTACTGGATATCTTCTTCATATGCAGTACAAGGCTATGGGTAGCTCATGGATGGCTGACGCAATGCCCTCTGTAGGTAGAGCAGATTTGCCAGGTTGCCGGCGATAGCTCGCCTACTCTACGTGTGGGATCTTTACATCCACCAAACTAATGCTGGCAGATATATGCACAGCGTCCATCCAAAGAACGCACAAACATGTATGAATCACTGCTGTTGAAAGCACCAGGATGGCATTTATAGCTGAGTCGGATTCAAACCCAGCTAGATCGCCTTAGAGGCTGAGGTGCATACCTTTTCTCGCCATCCTGCCAGCCCCTTTACTAAGGTACCAGTTGCCTGTCTCGAGCAGTCTCAGGGTATACTCATCCAAAGCTCTGCCCACAAGAATTTACATAACCTTACCGTATTGAGCAATCTTCATTTCAGAAAAAGACACCTTGTTTTGGCACCTTCTGCAGTCTTTGTTGAAAACACAAATACTCGATGTTATCAATTATATTGGATTTTAAAGAATCAGACGAGGAGTCCATCTTTTCGCCATTTCATTATTTGTAAGAGGTTCTGATGACATTTGGGGTGGTAATGCAGTTGTGGAGACAAATATAAAGTAGTGGGACTTTGTTGTTTACAAGGATTTGGGCACAACAAAAGCAACAACAAAAAAGCACAGGAAGCAATTTTTTGTGCATTTTTGATTTTCAGGCATTGATGTATAATCATGCATCAACCAAATTTTCCTGTTCAAATATGCAGTTTGCTTGGGGATGTGAGAGTAACTTCACAAACGTTATCAATTGCTATGAAAAAAAAATACTATATATAATATATCGGGTATGTATGTTGTAAAAAATAACATGACAAAATTCCTCAATTGAGGACACAGCCCCAACCACACCTTAAAAATGGACGTGTAGATTTACATTTTACTAAATAAGCACACAAAAAACTAGAGAGTTCTAGACACCTTACTCCATGCAGTCGAAAGAAAAAGGACATGGGATGGGTCTTTTAAACTCTTGCCTTGCGTTCGTGAGCACAATCTATATTTCCTACAGCCGCCCTTTTTGTTTGGAATTCAAATTCCAAATCTGACACGAGCAGCAAATTTGAAGAGTGTTGCGAACTGCAGGTCCATGGTCCCATTCATGTTCCATTTGTGTTCGAGATTATTCAAAATATAACATTTTCAATCAAAATCAAGTTGTTTCCTCGATCAGGTAGGGACCGACGTCTGCAGACAGACAGGCAGATAGACAACAGTGAACCTGAATGCTTAACCCCGCTTTTCACTTCATGCAAGTGGTGTATGATTGAAAGGTAGGATGTACGTTTGTTAAATGGATAAAAGGTTACATCAACAAATAAAGCAGTTATGGCTGTGATGTTTAAGTGTGTATGGAATAAATAATGGTTCCAGAAACATACAATCCTGTCCTTTCTCTCATGCAATTTTTTTTAAATAGTCTAAAGTGTCCAAATTGGCTCCGATCCCAAAATTATATGAAGTGCCTCGCCCAGGATATTACTCATCAGTTTGGCCAAATATAAAAATGCGTCCAGTCAGTTTCAAAGAGTTACTCGGACAGACGAGACCCAAATATAGCCCCAGTTGGCTGACGCCTGGTTGAGGCAAAAAAAAAAGAATAAAGAAAGTGATCATGGTGTCTTCTGTTAAGGTGACAACCAGTGTTTCTAAAGTAACGCTTTATTTACCGTTTGTGCAAAAAGTGATTTATCCAAATGTACAAGTCTCCGCACTATAATGTGTGTTGTCCAATCCAAGGATGAATTTTTACAAAAAAAGAAAATTCTTCTTCCATTTACTCTGTCTTAAAATGTATCTTAAAGTTTTGATTTCAGTGGAGTCCACGATGTAAGCAAACCAGTAAGGTTAAACTGGAGGCTTTAATATAAAACATTTTTCTTTTTTTTTGATACATTGTCGAGGCTCGTATGAGATGCTAACACAAACGCACAACAAGGGGGGCAGCGAAACGTGGAGAGGGAAGGACATAACAGTGGGAACAGACATTAGGAGACTGTGAAGGAGAGGATGGTGGAAACGGGCTAAACAAGGATGGACACCACCAGGGACTTTCAGGATCTTACACCTACAAGAACTTTCGGGAAGGAAGGCAGGGAAGCCTTGAAGGTGGGTTTGGGGGTGGATGAAACAAGGGGAAGAAAAGATTGAGGTTTTGTATGGGGAAGATAAGAGTTGTTAGTTGAACTGGTTGTTTTGAGTTTCTTTGGGCAAGATGAAATTCTGTTTGTCAGTGGCAACCTGTTATGGAAAATCTTGTCAGTGTTTACGAAGGCCCCATATGTTGAGTCCACACTGTTAAGTAAGAGGGAGGGAGGAGGCTTTGGGTGCAGGGTGAGGGAGGCGATGAGGGAGGAGGGGCAGCGGGGGGGGGTAGGGAGAGTTGTTGAAAGAGGTTAGGGGATTGCAGAAAGCTCGGTTGAGTTCGGATGAGGAGGAGAAAAAGCTCTGTGTTGCTGGGTGAGGTTTTACAGTGGGATAATGAGAGGGCAGAAGGCGGCTTGAGGATTTGAGGAGGTTTGAGATGAGATGAGGAGAAGGGATTGGAAGAAGGCAGCTTTGTGATGTGAGGGGGTCAACTTTGAGGAAGGTGAGTGGGAGAGTGAGGAGAATGGTGAGGGAGAGTTTTGGAAGGTGAGGGAAAGAGTTGTGGTTGCTTGAGAAGAGGGTGTGAGAGGGGTGAATTGGTACTGAAGTTGGGAAACAAAAAAGTAACAACTGATGGAAAACAAACATGCATGCAAAAACTGGCGTTTAAATTTTTTTTTAGTCAGAAGATGTGACTAAATATACATTACTTGAGGGATGCAACAAGAGGCAACATGAAAGAGACATGGAGAGAAGAAACGTTCTACAGTTGATTTTAGACAAGGGATGAAGGAAAGCCCGAATGAGAGCAGTCTGTTGAAATAGAAAAAGAGTAGTGAACTATGATACAGTATTGAGAACACACATGTGAAAGAGGAAGTTGAAGGCATTACAAGAGACCCGTTTTATTGATTATATTTACTAGTAAACGTGCCCGCCTAAAAAAAAAATAATAATAATGAGATTAATAAATAAATATTTCAAACCGCGAGGCAACAAACAACAACCACCACAGCCTTTCTTCGCTCTCGCGTGCCCGGCACGTGCGTCGCCGGAGAGTTGCATAGTTATTCGCAGTTACGGATTATTCGCAATTAGTTTTAATACCCATTATTCATAGCGCCAAAGTATTTTACCTTGTTCGCAATGTCGAGGCAAGGAAAAACAAAAAGAGAAGAGGAAGAGAGAATAAAAATTTACTTCCTGTTCGACACACCAGCTCACTCTATGTTACCGAAAGTTTAATCTGCACCGATCTAATATGAAACGATCAAACTTGGGCATTGGTTTATCTATAAATGCGCTAAGAAAACGGAATTAAAAAAAAATTAGAATACACGAAGTCATCACTCTCCGCGAAGTGCGCGTCGTTTAAACCCGTAAGGGAACGCGGCTGAGGTTCCTTCCCCATCGCCACGCCCACGCAACAACGTTGTCTTGTCATTGGTTTCGTAAATAAATGCCTCATTAACTTGGAAGACTTGTCCGATTAATATCAAACCTTGAAAAGCACATCCTCAGGTCCCCAGCAAAATACCTGGCATAGTTTCAATTAGATCGGACCAGGCCGTTGTCGAGACAAACAGCCGGGTCACACTGACACACACACACCACACACACAAACACACACATTCTGCTGGAAATTAAAGAAGATAGATTATTATTTTTGATAAAGATTGCCATACGATTCGATAATGAAAAATCATCAGGTGAATGGGAATTTGATCGGCAAACGCACGGGGCTTAGAAACCACTTCCAGCAGAAAAACACGTGTTATGGAAGTGTATAGTTTAAAAGTTAATTTTTTTTATATTTGTTTAAGAAGGATTGCGTAAAGATTCGGAAAAGGAAAGTTGAAGTAAAATCTTGAGTTATCGTTGAATTTGGAAATCAGAAATCGCTGTATGGTTGAATTCGACGAAAAACTCCACAATAGCACAATTTTTGAAACAAACACCTACTAACGAAATCACACAGTAAACATTGTAGGAAAGAAAAATAACAGTTAACAACGTTTGACAATTAATGACCGGAAACTTAGCAGTTTGAGAAAGTCCACAGAAACCACCTGAACGAGAACTAGCCGTAGCTAAAAATTCCGGAACATTGATCAAGGAGCTTTACGCCATGCAGTCTTGAGAAAAGGACATGAAGGGTTTTTAACTCTTGCTTTGCGTTTCCGAGCATGATCTTATTCCCTGTGAAGCCGCATTGTCTGAACGATAAGATTCCCGAACGTCTGAGAAGCCACGAGCGGCAAATTTATTGATTAATCATATTTTGTCCAAGTACTGCCAAAAATTGGAGTTTTTTTGGAAGTGCCAACCATATGATTTGTGTTCTCCAGTATATAATTCAACTGACAATAAAAGAAAAGTTTTTAAAAGCGCAGAATATACTATTTTTTTTTCATGAAGTTTACCACTATCGAGGCACCATCGTTTATATTTATGCCACATTATTATTCCATGTTACACTATTTCGAATCATGCCTGTTAAATGCTGGTCCTTAATGACATCCTTAAAAACAGTAAGTTTCCTTTTGAATGATTTAAAATTTTTTTTTGACTGCCAGCGCCAGTTAGGAACAGAGTTAAAAAAAATAAAAAAAAAAAACTCACCTCACTCCTCTCTGACATATGACTCAGGACAAGATTCCTTACCAATTTGCCAAACTTCAGAGCCAATATACTACTAAATGCCAGGTTCGTTGTTCCAATTAATGTTCTACAGTGTTCAAAATATAAAATTCGAATTGATATTAAATACCTCCTGATCATAGACAGACGTCTAAAGGAATGGACAGAGTGAACCAAGTTGGCTACCCCCTTTGGCTTCCACGCATGGGGTTAAAGACAAACAACTGAATCGCTCATGTTTTAATGTTGAAAATCAAAAAAGTGTAAAATAGAAAACAAAATTGTACTGAAGATGGGTCAATTAAATGAGGGGGAGGGACAACAAAAACTCTTCATTATACATGGAAGAAAAATTGCTGAGAGAACAAATAACGTTCATGGTTAAAGGAGCTTTTCATTGCTCTTCTACCTTTCTCATCCGGTGAAATCTCCTGTGCTGTGCACAGAACATCCTGAATCGAGCACAAAACAACCAGTAAGAAGTTTTTCTTTTTTGAGCAATACTACATAGTTCTTGATCGTATCCTGCTATGGACGATTTTTGTAAACAGTATTGCAGCAAAATGCCTTCGATTCAAACTGCTGCGAGAATTTATACATCTGCTGTCGTGAAATAGCTAACCAACAATAAGCTCCTTTTTATTAATGAGGAAGAATAAAAACAAACATATTACCAGCGGCTTTCGACTAAACTCCTGGTAGCAATGCTTCCAATGCCTGTGCCGCTGCGGAACATCGCTTTGGCTGTATCTCCTGCTGTCAATTTCTCAAGCCTTACTAGTGCGCAAAGTCTTTAGTCCGCGAACAGAAAACTGGATACATATCTTCAAGGAAATGCCCAATTATTTGTTGGTAATAATCCATCTTCCAAGATCATCCTCACCTGATTGCATTCCTCAAATAGCAGCTGACCAGTTCTTCAGTTGAAGTTTGCAGGCTGCAGTGTTTAAAATGTAACGGCAGTGCAGTGCTGTCGAGTCGCCTGACTTTGCCCATGCATCCACTGCTGCAGCTTCCTTGGCGCGGAACGCATTCACATAGCTACAGGCACCCATTACACACACATGCTGCAGAATAAATACAATGAGGACAGGGGACACGTAGTTTAATTTTGAAAAGTCTCATCTTTGCTACGTATGAAATATCTGCAAGGAAATTTCTCAATCCACCGGACCCTAGCCAAAGTTTAAAGCATCACGTATTTACACTTTGCGAGTCCATCAACATTACCTACCAATAGCAGCCTTTGCCAATTACTCCGCACAATATAAAACAAACCCAAAATCACTATATTTACGAGCCCTCAGCCACGCTCTCTGCCTCGCGCGTCCTCCGCTCCCCTGGACTTCGCCCCGCCTGTGTTCTTCCGGCTGCAGACTTCTCCGACCGCCTCCAGACTCCACCGACGACTACGACGAAGCACGACTGACAACTGACTTCCACAGGCCCCGCCCTTTTTCCCTGTGATCCGATTTCCGAGGCGAAGCTCTCACAGAGCGGACGTGCGGGAAATCACCGTCGCTGGCGCTCTCTGACCTCTGACCTCCACAGGCCCCGCCCCTTTTTCTCCTGTGATCCGATTTCCGAGGCCGAAAGCCTCACAGAGCGGACGTGCGTGAAATCACCGTCGCTTGCGCTCTCTGACCTCTGACCTCCACATGCCCCGCCCCTTTTTCTCCTGTGATCCAATTTCCGAGGCGAAGCTTTTACAGAGCGGACGTGCATGAAATCACCGTCGCTTGCGCTAACAACGAAACCCCCCGCGTCGGTTTGCAGCGACGCTGTTCACTGGGGACTC
>CM068966.1:89747485-89760097 GCA_035128595.1 Eptatretus atami
TGACTTGACCAATGCCAATGCTCAAATGGAATTGGATGATGATTCCAAGCCCGATACATGCATCAACACTCATCGAGGACTCGACGTGTACAACAGATGTCCATTTGGCATACGCTCTGCTGCACCAATCTTCCAATGCAAGATGGAGACATCATTGAAAACTGTACCAATGACAGTCATCTTCCAGGACGACATATTAGTGACTGCCAAGTCACAACATGAACACCTCGAGAACCTAAACAAAGTCTTCAATGGGCTGTCACAAGCTGGGTTACACCTAAGGCGTGAGAAGTGTACCTTTATGGCACGTGAAGTTGAATACCTGGGTCATCAAATCTCTTGTCAAGGCATTATGCCCTCTCCGAACAAAGTTGAAGCAATTGCGAATGCACCAATGCCACAAAACATTTCAGAACTTCGTGCATTCCTGGGTATGTTGACCGACTTTGGTAATTTCCTGCCTCAACTAATCACAACCGTCGATCCTCTGCATCCTCTCCTCAGGAAAGGCGTTGTCTGGAAATGGGAAGCTGCCCAAACAAGAGCGTTCAAGGCCACTAAAACCATGCTGTCCTCCTCGCCGTTACTTGTCCATTACGACCCATCCAAGGAACTTATTCTCAGTTGTAATAGCTCTTCATGTGGTATTGGGTGTGCGTTGTTGCAAACAAATGGAACTGGTTATCTCCAGCCTGTTGAGTATGCATCACGAACCCGATCTGACACTGAACGTCGCTATGCTCAAGTAGAATGAGAGGTGTTAGCGTATGTCAGGGGCACCTTAAAGATGCACCAATATGTCTTTGTAAGACATATTGTTACAGATTTGGAAACCTTGTGCACACAAACAGCCAGAGTCCCTAAGCTTAGTTATTTCGATAAGTATGTGTTTACGTTAGAATCCCTTTGTCTAATGGGAATTACATGTGTGCGCTACAAATTATTGTATAGTCAGGTTTATTACATCCTCATCAACAAACAACAACACACAACAACGTCACCATCCTGCACTTGACCCGTCGCCATTACGCACGTGTTTTTGGCTGAGGACGTGGGCGAGCCTTCGTCGCCTCGAGTCGAAGCTCCGCTCCGAGGAGGAGCAGAGAGCGTTTTCCTCCAGCCATGAGTGGAGGGCGAACACCAAAAACGCGCCCCAGCCAATCGGGAGGCCGCCACGAGTCGCCTGACAACCCACCGTCCAATCAGGAGGCGAGTGGCGGGGAGAAGAAGCCCTCCCTCCTCAAAAGAAGAGTAGAGTGGTTGTCTGGACCAGAGTTGGGCAGAACAAGGATCGTGGCGATTGCGTTCTGCAGGATCGTGGTGATTGCGGTCTGCGGTCTTGGTGGTGAGTGTGGCTTGGTCCATTCGTGGGCCGTGGACTTCGGGTCGTGGGATCGAGTCGGTCAAACCGCACGAGGCGGGAGGTACCCGGCTTCCCAAAAAAGACCACGGGCCATTTCTTTTGTGTGTGTGTGTGTGTGTGTGTTTGTGTTTTGTGTGTGTGCGTGCGTGTGTGCGTGCGTGCGTGCGTGCGTGTGTGTCCGTGGGCTCGTCTGTTAAGTAGAGCTGTGTAAGTGCTTTCCTTTGCTTGTAAATTACATTTCTTTATTCGTGATAACTCTGCTCTGTGGTCTCCCTCCCCGATAATTATTATAAATAGACCCCCTGTTAAATGTTCCAGTTCGTTTTATGTGCTTTCCTCCATTGGCCTGGCATGGTGCGTGTTGCGAATTGGTGGGGTCATTCGTGCCGTGGATTGTTCATTGGGACGCGCGCGCTCTGGTAACTCCGCTCGGTTACGCCGGATCTGAGTCGGTATCTGTGACTCGGTCCGGACAGAGTCGGCCGAGAGGGTGTGGTTTTCCCCGGTAGTTGGACGACGTGGGTACTACAGTAGGTATATTTGAAATTAGGCAAATACCTACCCCAGCGCGTCGAAGTATTGGCGACCACGGTCCGCTAAGGGACCCGTGACCTTCGGACTATCCGTGAGTCACAGACTCGTGGTGTTCGGTGGGAGACGATCCACTGCTCCACCTGGTGGTCGTTGTCGCCACCGACCCCTTGGCCCACAACAATATTACCATTGAGACTGATCACAAACCCTTGTTAGTCTCCTGAGAGAAACCAGAGCCATTCTTCCCACATCATCCGGTTGTGTACACGTTTTGCGTTGACCCTTGCCACTTATGTGCTGAGGCGCTCAGTTGCTTGCTGCTTCCCATAACCATCCCATAACCTCCACAATCTGGCGATATCATTCATCTCATGGCTAACATCATTCACGATGAGGCGCCTGTAACCGCTGAGCAGATTGCTTGTGCTACCAATAGCAATCCAGATTTGTCACAAATTAAACTCTGTATTATGTCATGTGATTGGGCATGATTATATTATAATGATTATATATGTCATGATTATAAGGGGCCAAACCATACCTCATCCGGAAGGATGGGCTCTCCATTGATGCAGACTGCCTGCTTTGGGGGTAGCCGAGTGATAATTCCGCCTAAACTCTGCGGGAAAATTATCAGTGAACTCCACAATGCTCATCCAGGCATCGTCACCATGAAGACTATTTCCCGAGCCCATGTTTGGTGGCCTGGTTTGGACGGTGACATTGAGTCCGGTGCACGCCATTGTTACACTTGTCAAGCCCATGCCAAGACACCGCCACAGTCTCCATTGGCCATGTGGTCGTGGCCATCA
Source organism: Eptatretus atami (assembly GCA_035128595.1). Classification (NCBI taxonomy): domain Eukaryota; kingdom Metazoa; phylum Chordata; class Myxini; order Myxiniformes; family Myxinidae; genus Eptatretus; species Eptatretus atami. The sequence goes on from CM068966.1 coordinate 89,750,195, forward strand.
AAACCATGGTCCAGACTACACATCGACCATGCTGGTCCATTTCAAGGGAAGCTTTTCCTCATCGTAGTTGATGCCCACTCCAAATGGATTGAAGCTCTCGTGGTGCCATCCTCATCCTCTGCTGTAACAATGGAAGCTCTACGTACCATGTCCGCGCAACATGGTATTCCAAACTCCATTGTATCAGATAATTATTGTATCAAAAGTTTGTATCCAAACTTTTGTTCCCACTTCAGTCTTCGTCCCTGTCTATCGAGTACGTTATTGTCCGCACGTTTTCCTGTACAGTGAAGTGTTTTGAATTGTGAACGGTAGGTGTGTTTTTGCTTCATTCACGTAACCCGGGTTATTATTTTTGACTATACGGAGCTGTCATTTTCCTATACAGCTTGGAACAAGATTGCTCGTCGGACTCTGCTCTACTCTGCTCCAGTTTATCCTAATACATGACACCCTCGCGGAAGGAAGCAAACGTGTGTAGGTGATTGCATTGCCAGGTTGACGGACTGTATGGTTAGTTGGTTACAGGTGAGTTCGTGAATCGACAGCAATTTACTGATGTGGACCCATGACGGAGGTTGTGGACCCATCATTTAGAGAGGTCCTGGACGGGTAGGGTCGAAACCTCAATGAAGAACACAACCTCCAGACAGTCGACAGATCATTCACTTACAAACTACTAAGACTCTTACTTTAGTTAAAGAACTATTTTGTGGTTTGTAATTAAAATTAAGTCCTGTCCAGGGTTTTGTAGGAGAGGTATCAATTATATCATCCTAACTTTCAAAACGGTTGGCTGAACGGTTAAGGTGGCTTATCTTATGGTTTAAGATCTTGTGGTCTTGAGTTCAAGCTGCTGTTCCTTTGAATTAACACCAGGTGGGGTTGATTTGGCCTGTCATCCTTCTGAGGTTGCTGAAATGAGTACCGGTCAGTGTACATGACTGGTAGCAGGGGCACTGTATCAGTGGCACAACTGTGCCCCCAGGAAATAATACAACCAGCAGCCAGCCCCAGGCTACACATGATAGCTAGTTATATCATCCTTTAAATGTTACTCTAATTATATATTTAAGAATAGCCGTTACTGTTTAATGAATGCTTCAAATTGTTGTGAGGAACAGATTTATGGGAAGATGGTGTGTGAGTGTGTGCATGTACTTTCGGTCGTTGGTATATCATTCTGCTCTGAAGTCCTTGGGTCAAAGATATTTAAATCCAGCCCTGGCACCATGTCTCTTAGGCAGAGTGGATGAAGGTTCAATCTTGCTTTCATACAGTCAACGTGGCAGAGGAGCCATGAGCAACCAAAATGTTACACCATGTATTTACTGATCAGCCTCGTGTATTTGAACCTTGTCTCTGGAGAGTTTATGAAGATAAGATTCAGATTTTGTTTTATAAATACAAATCAACCAAGGCCGCCTTGACTCGTGCTTTGTTATTCCAAACACACGAGGGTGAGCAGTACGATTCCATTTCGTCGTCTCGTGTTCCACCCGAAGGCAGGTTAAATTAAATTATTATGTGGGAGGAAATTATTTAAATTAAATTATTAATGGGAGGAAATTATTAAATTAATTATTATGATGGGAGGGAAATTGATTAAATTAAAATTATTATATGGGAGGGAGATGATTAAATTAAATTATTATAGGGATGGAAATGATTAAATTAAATTATTATATGGGAGGGAAATATTAAATTAAATTATTTGTGGGAGGGAAATTATTAAATTATTATATGGGAGGGAAATGATTAAATTAAATATTATTATGGGATGGAAGATATTAAATTAAATTATTATATGGGAGGAAATTATTAAATTAAATTATTATATGGGAGAGATGATTAAAATTATATTAATTATATTGGGAAGGAGAATGATGAATTTAAATTATTATTATGGATGAATATTAAATTAAATTATATGTGGGATGGAGATTATTAAATTAAATTATTATATGGGAGAGAAATGATTAAATAAATTATTATATGGGATGGAAATGATTAAATTAAATTATTATGTGGGATGGAGAATTATTAAATTAAATTATTATGTGGGATGGAGATTATTAAATTAAATTTATTATATGGGAGGGAGAGATTAAATTAAATTATTATGTGGGATGGAATTATTAAATTAAATTATTATTATGGGGAAATTATTAAATTTTATTATTATATGGGAGGGAGATGATTAAATTAAATTATTTATATGGGAGGGAGATGATTAAATTAAATTATTATATGGGATGGAGATTATTAAATTAAATTATTATATGGGATGGAGATGATTAAATTAAAATTATTATTATGGGAGGAGAATGATTAATTAAATTATTATTGGGATGGAGATATTAAATTAAATTATTATATGGGAGGGAGATTGATTAAATTAAATTATTATATGGGAAGGAGAGATTTATTATTTTAAATTAAATTATTATATGGGAGGGAGATGATTAAATTAAATTATATGAGGAGATATTAATTAAATTATTATGTGGGATGGAGATTATTAAATTAAATTATTATATGGGAAGGAAAGGATTAAATTTAATATATTTATATGAGAGGGAAATGATTAAATTAAATATTATATGGGAGGGAGATGATTAAATTAAATTATTTATGGGAGGGAAATATTAAATTAAATTATTATTATGGGAGGGAGATGATTAAATATATTTATTATTATGGGATGGAGGATGATTAAAATTAAATTATTATATGGAGGGAGATGATTAAATTAAATTATTATATGGGAGGGAATTGATTAAATTATTATATATGGGATGGAGATGATTAAATTATTATATGGGAGGGAGATGATTAAATTAAATTATTTATGGGAGGGAGATGATTAAATTAAATGTATTATATGGGAGGGAGATGATTAAATTAAATTATTATATGGGAGGAGATGATTAAAATAAATTATTATATGAGGGAAGATGATTAAATTAAATTATTTGTATGGGAAGGAGATGATTAAAATTAAATTATTATTGGGAGGGAAATGATTAAATTAAATTATTATATGGAATGGAGATGTTAAATTAAATTATTATATGGGAGAAATGATTAAATTAAATTATTTATGGGAAGAGATGATTAAAAATTAAATTATTATATGGGAAGGATGTATGATTAAATTATTTATATGGAGGGAGATGATTAAATTAAATATTATATGGGAGGAGATTATTAAATTAAATTATTATATGGGATGGAGATGATAAATTAAATTATTATATGGGATGGAGATGATTAAATTAAATTATTATATGGGATGGAGAATGATTAAATTATTGTATGGGAGGAGATATTAAATTAAATTATTATATGGGAAGTGAGATGATTAAAATTATTATTATGGGATGGGAGATGATTAAAATTAAATTATTATATGGGAGGGAGTATTAAATTAAATTATTATATGGGATGGGAGATTATTAAATTAAATTATTATATGGGAAGGAAAGGATTAAATTTAATTATTATATGGGAGAGATTATGAAATTAAATTATTATATGGGAGGGAGATGAATTAAATTAAATATGTTAACATTCTGTTTTGCTGAAAATGTTTTCCTTTGTATCATTTGTACACTTCCACGACTGTGCAGGTGTCCGGATAATTGTCGTTACCTGAAATCCACAATGAACTTTGTGTGATTTTTAGATCACAGTACGTCTCAGTACGCCCAGGTGCATTTTAAAATGGATGTTGGTGAAAACACCTTGTCTGTGTTTACACACTGGATTTCTTGAGATTTTGAATTTAGTCATAGAGTATATTTATAATGTGGTTTTGTGGTTTAATAACTGTTCAGAAAAGAGTGACAGGTTTCAAGTTTGAAGGAAAGTAGATGAGGCGGAGGAGCAGCAGTGATGCAGGTGGAGCCAGCAGTGATGAAGCAGAGGAGCCACCAGTGATGAGTGGAGGAGCCAGCAGTTGATGAGGTGGAGGAACCAGCAGTGATGAAGCAGAGGACCAGCAGTATAGAGCGGAGGAGCCAGCAGTGATGAGGTGGAGGAGCCAGCCAGTGATGAAGCAGAGGAGCCAGCAGTGAGAAGGCTGGAGGAGCCAGCAGATAGATGAGCGGAGCCAGCAGTGATGAGCGTGGAGGACCAGCAGTGATGAAGCAGAGGAGCCACATGTGATGCAGCGATGAGAGAGGAGCCAGCAGTGATAGAGGTGGAGGAGCCAGCAGTGATGAGGTGGAGGAACCAGCAGTGAAGCAGAGGACTACATGATGAGGCGAGGAGCCAGCAGTGATGAGGTGGAGGAGCCAGCAGTGATGAAGCAGGAGAGCCAGCAGTGATGAGGTGGAGAGCCAGCAATGATGAGGGTGGAGGAACCAGCAGTGATGAAGCAGAGGACAGCAGTGATGAGGCGGAGGAGCCAGCAGTGATGAGGTGGAGGAGCCAACAGTGATGAAGCAGAGGAGCCAGCAGTGATGAGGTGGAGGAGCCAGTAGTGATGCAGAGGAGCCAGCAGTGATGAGAGAGGAACCAGCAGTGAGTGAGAGCGGAGGAGCCAGCAGTGATGAGTGAGGTGGAGGAGCCAGCAGTGATGAGGTGGAGGAGCCAGCAGTGATGAGGAGGAGGAACCAGCAGTGATGAGGTGGAGGAGCCAGCAGTGATGATGAGGGGAGGAGCAGTCAGTGAGAAGCTGGAGGAGCCAGCAGTGATGAGGTGGGAGGAGCCTGGGAGGAGCAGGTGATAGGTGGAGGAGCCAGCAGTGATGAGGTGGAGGAGCCAGCAGTGATGAGGTGGAGGAGCCAGATCACAAATACTTTATTTCGTGCGTTAAGCGGTTTCCTCCTGAAAGTCTCCTTTTTGTGTTAAATCACAAATTACAGTTTTTAATTTTAAAAAAACATCAAACACTTTGACCCCTTTAACCAACGACTGTTTACGGAACTCCGCATTGTTATGTTTTTTTTTGTATACATTGTCGAGGCTCGTATAAGAGCAATTTATTTGGAACTTTAAAAGAATAACAAGTTTCCAAGTAAAAACTTGAATGATAAATAAAATTCCTTTCTTTATCATCAGAATGTAACTTTTGTTACCTGTTACCCAAGACCCACTTAGGGAATTATAAAACCTGGAGTATGATTGTGGGGTTGTTATGTGTATACTCGACTTGGCATGACAGTGAAGGTTCATTTCATGTAGTTTGGACATTTTTCTGGGAATGCCTGGGTAGAAACTTCCAAATAATGTTTTATTACAAAGTAAGACTTGGAAAATGTTCTTTTGAAGGGCAAAGATTGCTTAAAGGGGGGTTATAAAAAAAATTGTGTTTGAGCCCCGAGGAGTGTTTGAAGCAATACAAATTTTTGAAAAATTTGAAAAAAACATTTCTTTTTATATTGTTTTTTTAATCGTACCTAAGCCTTTGTAGCGATATGAAAGGTAATATTAAATAATCCCTGACCACATTCCTTAGTACGTGTGGTGAAGTATTTTAGGCCCCACAAAACATAGACCGGGCAATACCGGGTACTCCTGCTAGTACCTAATATGAGAACGTGCATTCAGGAAGCAATGAATTAATGTGCTAAATGAAAATCCCATTTGGAATATATAGCCAACAGGTTCGACCACAAACAAGTACAAGTTGAAAAGTGTGATGATGAGAAATTGATTACTTGTTTGATCGGACGGTGTAAAAACCTCAAAGTTCATGTGAATGTACAATCTTTTGGAAAACTCAAAGGTCGTTTTGAAAGGCGTGGATCAGCTAGACATGAAAAATAGAATGTCTTTTCATGTTCCAAACAACATTAAATCTGAGGTTTTCCATCAGAATATAGGAAGTTGTAAAAATCTCAAGAATAGTTTGTAAATCCCGGAGCTGTTTTTATCTTAGTTCGGTGAAAACATCAACAAAAGCTCTTGTCAAGGTCCTCAACATAATTATTTTTCTATTTGAGAAACAAAATATAATATTAATAACACACAATTGGGATGTGTTTGACACTGCCTTCGATAACCCCTCGTTTCATCCTGATCGTGATGTCTGTCTCGATGTATCTAAATGGTGGATCATGAGAAGTTCAGTTTGTAGAGGTTGCCGGCATAGGACCATAAACTCCCCTTCGCGTCCATCAATGGTGTCAAACCCCTCAAGGTCAGTACCCCCCCCCCCCCACCTCGTCATCTATACACACGTGTCCTCTCAACCCCACCACTTCTCTGTGTCCCCCTCTTAAGCATCCCTCTATCTCATGTCTCTAATAACTGCGACTTCCCCTCTGCTCCTTCCTCTTGTTTATCTCCTGACAATGATGACTCCATTTACTTCTGCTGTTCAGATTGCCAACATGGACCAACTTTTAACCACTCATCCCAACTCTCTCTTCCTCATATGTGGCGATTTCAATTATCACCATGCAACTTGGTTGGGTGTTGATATCTCTCTCACCAGCCATGACACTGCAGGAAAGGACTTCTGGGACTACATGGGCCTGACTCAATCTGTAGACTTTGTGACCTGCATTTCTGCCAATGGCAAATCCTCCCTGTTGGACTTGGTAATGACCAACTTTCCTGCTAATGTCTCCTGTTCTTCCTCTGCTCCAATTGGTTTGGCTGATCATGTGCATCTGAGAGTTAACATCTCTCTGGATATTTTCAGAGAGCTGCCTCAGTGTCGGCGAGTTTGGCGGTTCACTCAGGCTGACTGGCAAGGACTGCAAGTTGCCATCTCAATTCAAGACTGGTCTACTACATCTGCCACTATTGGAATTAACCTGGCCTCAGAATTCGTCCACAGAAACCTACTCTCTCTTATGCACAGATATATCCCATCTTGGCTTCAGTTATCATGCTGTTCCTCCAGCCCATGGAAAGCTGAATCCTTGAAACAACTTGCCTTCTCTTTTTAGAGGGCAAATTCAACTGAAGGCAACCTCAGTTCACTTCCCAAAGCCTACAAAAAGTGTGTGTCCACTCTCAGGAGAGGCAGGAAGCAACATCTGGCGAACCTCAAGACTAAACTTTCAAACTTGTCTCCTTCCTCCAAAACCTAGTGGCACCTTGTTAAGTCTATCGCTGGAGTATGCTCCCCTCCATCCCTCCCCTCTCTTCAAATGGCACCACAGCCGACTCTGCTTATGCTCATATGCTGCTCTTGCACATTCTCTTCCAGCTTTGTTCATCCTATCCTTTCCCCAAATTCAATCTTCCATCTGTGTGAAAGTCAGCCAACATCACCGCATTACATAAACATGGTGCAAAAACTGATCCACTTAACTGCAAGACCTATCAGCTTACTTACAGTCATCAGCAAGGTCATGGAATTCATCATCGCTGTCGATATCAAATTCCTACTTTTCTCCAACAGCCTCATGTCACACCATCAGTTCGGATTCAGACTTGCTGCTCACACTCTCCCAACAATGGATGGAGGCCTTCGATCTCAGGCCTCAGATCAGAATCATCTCTCAAGACATATCTCGAGCATTCTATATAATCTGACTACCTGCCTTGCTCTCCAAACTCTTCCTATGGTATCCAAGGCCACCTCCATGCATGACTTACTGACTTCCTCAACTTTCATAGCCAACACGTGGCTCTTTATGGGACCCTCGCATCTCCTCTCCCCGTCAAGCCACATTGCAGTGTTTTGGGCCCAGTCCTACTCTCAATCTTTATGAAGGTTCTTTCTGACTCTGGAAAATCCTCTCTATCTCCTTGCCGAGGAAGGCTCCATCCTATGCCTGTAACATAAGTCATCCCTCAGATACGCATGCAGCAGCCTCTTCCCTCTCTGCCGACCTGAATAGAATCATGAGCCGGTGAAACACTTTGAATATGTCTTTCCATCCTGACAAATGTCACACTCTCACTCCGTCTCTCTGAAAAGACTATCTAATCTGGCAAACCCTCTGATCTACTTAATTAACAATCCTTTTGAAGAAGATCAGTCACTCAAACATTTGGGCCTCTCTATCAGCCATGATCTTTCTTGGACAAACCACATTTCTAAGTTGGCTTCCAAAGCCAGTCGCCAACTGGGCATCCTCCGTCATGTAAAGTCTTTCCTTGGCGCATCTGAACTCTTATCCACCTGCAAGGCCTTCATCTGCACCTATATGTGGTATGGCCAGCCTCCTGGGCTGGCGACCCCTGTGTCACACCTTGCTCAGCTTGACGCAAAGGAAACCAAACCCTTTAAAATCATTGCTGTTCCGCTGTGCATCCACAACCATAATCTTTTCTACCCCCGGTAACCCTCACAAGTCCACGTCTGTTTGTGTGCTCCCCCCCTCTCTCTCTCTACTGCTCTTTCCATTGTTATGTCCTGATCCATTCTGTGTTCTGGCTCCTCCATGAGCCTCGACACGATAGAAAAAGAACCTGTGATCATTTGTCATTGTCTTTGGTGCTGTTCACTGGAACAGGTTCTGTGCTGCCAAAGCAGTCTCTTGGTGGAGACTACAATGGGTGGTTTGTCATTGCCTTCCCAACTGTGCTCAGGACAGGAATGAGGGAGTTATTCAGGTGCAGGTACATGGCCTACTCGTCTCAACAAACACCATGGGATCTTCAAGGTACACCAACTGTGTGAGTGGGGATCCTTCGGACCTTTGTTATCATTTCATCAAGTCATTGACAATTGTTGAATATTTATTTATATACCTCACATTTCTTCACCGAGACCAGGATTGGTGATCAGATTTGAAGCTCACAGTATCTCTTGCTTGCACAGTTGTTGTTTTTTAATCCTCTGCATGTAGTCTCTCTGAGCACACCTGCACTCACACCTTTTAGCAATCTTATGCCAGATTTGAGGATAAATATCCAACTTCCCTGCAGGTCTTCAAGACAGCTGTTCACCGCCATCTCAGATCTTTTCCACCATGATCATGACCATGATCTTTTCTACCCTCATTAACCCCCACTCAATCCCTCCTAATTTTCTAGTTTTTCCTCCTTGCAGTTTCCTTCTCCATGCATGCGTGTTCTGCGTCCTGTGATTGTCTGTTACGTCCTGATCCATTCAGTGTGCTCGCTCTTCCGTGAGTCTCGGCTATGTATACAAAACAAACAAACAAACAAACACACAAGCAAACAAGCAAACAAACTTCACCTCGGTCGCAGGATGGTTTGAGCATCCATTCTGAGTTTTGGAGGTCAGCGGTTCGATCCCCACCCCAGCTGAGTCATACAAAACACTTTGAAAACTGGTACATACTTCTTCCTCGCTTAATGCTCAGCATTTAAAGGATAGTGCATGGACAAACATCATATGTTGACATACATGGGGAGAAGGAAATTCCTACTTGATTGGCAGGCTGTATGGAGAGTGAAGTGACGTCATCATAAAGATGGTGTTGCTAGTACCCAGTTCTTTGGGAAGTTACGTCACTTCCCCAAAGCTCAGCGGCTGTGTTTGTACGAAGGCAAGTCTGGCGTTGTCTGATATATTTGTCTGCATGTGTGTGCGTGTGACTTGTGTAGCAACTGCTCCACAACAAGCCTTCGACCCTGTAGAAAACAATAAAAGTTGAAATTTCCAGCTCTTTGGTCACTCTCTGAATAAGGATGCCATCTGTGATGTGGAATACGCCCTTGACAAACAAAGTCTCTTCCCCAGTCATTGCTCACAAAGGCCAATAAGTAGTTGTTCATACATTTTCTTCCGGAACCTCAACACAATGAACTCTTCTCATTTCGAATTTCTGTCAGAGATGTACCGTACTCAAGGAATTTCCTGGAAGGGTCACAATGTCCAAAGCCTCTGTGGAGAGAAACCCCCCAGATGGAGGAGGAGACGGCGTTTTCCAAGTGTCTCATAGTCATGGCATCTCACCGAGAACCACCTCGGCCACGATGAGCAAGAGCGCCTTTAAATTCCTAAACATGACATTGACTTATTTA
>CM068966.1:89797609-89829964 GCA_035128595.1 Eptatretus atami
CAGTCTCTCTGTCTCTCTCTCTCTCTCTCTCTCTCTCTCTCTCTCTCTCTCTCTCTCTCTCTCTCTCTCTCTCTCTCTCTCTCTCTCTCCCCCCCACCTCACTCTCTCCCCATCTCTTTCCACCTCTTTCTTTCATAATTCATCTTTTGTTGAGCTTGTTGGATAGTTGTTCGCGTGTATTGACTGTATTCACCATTTCATTGTCAACTCTGCTCTCTATTCTGGCTCGGTTGGACGAAACTTTAAACTTCCATTCTGATGCAGTGATGTGGGTTATGTTTTCAGCACCCGAGTTATTTAAACTTCACTAGCATAACCCGCGCTCTGCGCACATGTTGGTGTGGGTGTGTTTAAGAAAGAACTGATTGCAGAGTATCAGTAGTAATTTTACTTTAATGCAGTAAGTGGAATACGATTCACTGTTTCAGAACCATTTTATTTACTTTTTTTTGTACCATGCACCTCATATGGTCTTTGAGATAATGTAAGCCGAATATCACGTTACTAGTGCGCAGAACAAAGTCGAAGATAGCGCGACACGAAACCACAAACTCGGAAATAATATATAAAATGGCACAAGTTTCATGTTCTGCACCCTCTTGTTCCTTTAATCAGACAGCTTCAGAAATATTTGGCGTTATTTTTCTGGAGCGATAATGGATTGATTGTCTCCGGCTGAAGCTCTGAGTCTATCATTGTCGGGTGGAGGCCATCTGGATCCCGGCCAATGTCACCCGTCTTCTCGTGCCTTTTTGGCTCTCAGTTGCCCTACATGCGCTGTATATGCTTCCACCATTACCGCGGGTCATTGTAGCTGGCTGGCAGACTTGGCCGTGACCATGTCTTGTTTTTGATGGGTCGCTCAAAAATTGATATCTCTCCTCTTTCTGGATTTATCAAAGTGGTTTGAATGCATGACAGGCCTTCATGATAATGGAGATGTATCAAATTATACTTGATGCATGCGTTCTTTGTGGAGCCGTTATTTTACAACCCATATCTCGACGTGAATACTTTGGAGATGTATCAAATACAAATGTGACGGATGCTTTATCAAACATTTTGTGAATAATCACATAATGTCCACTGAGGGTGTTCAAAACCAAAGATGGGGTTCACTTTGAGCATAAGCCTTGGCAATCTCTGTTGGGATAAGGTCCTGTAGGGTTGTAGCTCGCATGTTATGCGGCATGCTCTGCCTGGAGCAGAGCTCGGTGGATGCTTAAAATGTTTTCCTCGTCTCTGACTGAATTTCCCCTCTGAATCCCTTTGATTAAAAACGCGCTTATTGACCGAGAAACAACAACGAAGCTTGTGAGACCATGTTTGCCTCATGAATGTGCATTTTGGCCTTGGGTTAATGTGCACGTTTAGTTATTAAATTTAAATTTTAAGCTTCACCATGTGCGCAGGTCTTTGGTTCAGGAGCATTGTGTTAGCTTTGTCTTAATGTTTCACCATTTTCAATTCTTTTTTAAAAAAAACATAAAATGGGTTTCTCAGAGAAAAGTATCAAGTGTGACTTGTAAGACCCTACAATTTGCATGACGGGGCGAGCATCCATCAAATGTGGCTTGTTGTAAAACCCTACGTTTTGGCCGTACGGGGCGAGGATCCATCAAACGTGGCTTGTAAGACCCTACGTTTTGCCGTACGGGGCGAGCATCCATCAAACGTGGCTGTAAGACCCTACGTTTTGGCCGTACGGGGCGAGCATCCATCAAACGTTGGCTGTGAGACCCTACGTTTGCCGTACGGGGCTAGCATCCATCAAATGTGGCTTGTAAGACCCTACGTTTTGGCCCGTATGGGGCGAGCATCCATCAAACGTGGCTTGTAAGACCCTACGTTTTGGCCGTACGGGCGAGCATCCATCAAACGTGGCTTGTAAGGACCCTACGTTTGGCCGTACGGGGCGAGCATCCATCAAACGTGGCTTGTAAGACCCTACGTTTTGGCCGTACGGGGCGAGCATCCATCAAACGTGGCTTGTAAGACCCTACGTTTTGCCGTACGGGGCGAGCATCCATCAAACGTGGCTTGTAAACCTACGTTTTGGCCGTACGGGGCGAGCATCCATCAAACGTGCTTGTAAGACCCTACGTTTTGGCCGTACGGGGCGCATCATCAAACGTGGCTTGTAAGACCCTACGTTTTGGCCGTACAGGCGAGCATCATCAAACGTGGCTTGTAAGACCTACGTTTTGGTTCGTACGGGGCTAGCATCCATCAAGTGTGGCTTGTGAGACCCTACGTTTTGACCTTACGGGCCCAGCATGCACGTGTTGATGCACGATGGTGCAATTTCACTTCAGGGTAGGCTGCACATCATTTACTTTGACAAGCTTTCCATGACCACGTACTTTGGTCTTTGGTTTAAAGTGCACCTTATATCTGGTTTTATCTCTTATATTTTCAAAGACTTCTCAAAAGAGATACACGTTCCCGAGACTGAAGCTTTAAAAACTCTCGCTCGAACATCGCCCCAGAGGAGGTTGTTGTTTTTTGGAGGTCTTCCTCTCTTGTCATCTCCCGTCTCGATTCACATATTGTGTCATTTATCTTGTCGTTGTCCATCTTGTCTATCTTATTTCTTTCTTTTGACCCCAAATGCAACTTATCAGACAGTCAAGGAATTTGGCCGCCCTGATCCGAGATGTCAACATATCACTGGAATGTTAAAGTACAGATTCAAGCCTTGATATGCCAAAGGTGCAGCCTGCAAGCGAGCACAGGTGTGGCCTGCCATGACATAGTTTGGCCTGCAGCGATCACAGGTGTGGCCTGCCAGCGATCACAGGTGTGCCGCCTGCCAGCGATCATAGGTTGTGCCCTGCCAGCGATCATAGGTGTGGGCCTGCCAGCAATCATAGGTGGCCTGCCCAGCGATCATAGGTGTGGCCTGCCAGCGATCACGGGTGTGGCCTGCCAGCAATCATAGGTGTGCCCTGCAGCGATCATAGGTGTGGCCTGCCAGCAATCATAGGTGTGGCCTGCCAGCGATCATAGGTGCGGCCTGCCAGCGATCACGGTGTGGCTGCCAGCGATCATAGTGTGGCTGCCAGCGATCATAGGTGTGGCCTGCCAGCGATCACGGGGATGGGCCTGCAGCGATCACGGTTGTGTCCTGCCAGTGATCACAGGTGTGGCTGCCAGCGATCATAGGTGTGGCCTGCCAGCAATCACAGGTGTGGCCTGCCAGTGATCCATCATGTTGTGGCCTGCCAGTGATCATAGTGTGGCCTGCCAGGTATCATAGGTTGTGGCCTGCCAGGATCATAGGCGTGGCCTGCCAAGCGATCACGGGTGTGGCCTGCCAGCGATCACTAGGTGTGGCCTGCCAGCGATCATAGGTGTGATCTCTCCCACCTCTTTCTTTCATAATTCATCTTTTGTTGAGCTTGTTGGATAGTTGTTCGCGTGTATTGACTGTATTCACCATTTCATTGTCAACTCTGCTCTCTATTCTGGCTCGGTTGGACGAAACTTTAAACTTCCATTCTGATGCAGTGATGTGGGTTTAGTTTTCAGCACCCGAGTTATTTAAACTTCACTAGCATAACCCGCGCTCTGCGCGACATGTTGGGGTGGGTGTGTTTAAGAAAGGAACTGATGCAGAGTATCAGTAGTAATTTTACTTTAATGCAGTAAGTGGAATACGATTTCACTGTTTCAGAACCATTTTATTTACTTTTTTTTGTACCATGCACCTCATATGGTCTTTGAGATAATGTAAGCCGAATATCACGTTACTCGAGCGCAGAACAAAGTCGAAGATAGCGCGACACGAAACCACAAACTCGGAAATAATATATAAGATGGCACAAGTTTCATGTTCTGCACCCTCTTGTTCCTTTAATCAGACAGCTTCAGAAATATTTGGCGTTATTTTTCTGGAGCGATAATGGATTGATTGTCTCCGGCCTGAAGCTCTGAGTCTATCATTGTCGGGTGGAGGCCATCTGGATCCCGGCCAATGTCACCCGTCTTCTCGTGCCTTTTTGGCTCTCAGTTGCCCTACATGCGCTGTATATGCTTCCACCATTACCGCGGGTCATTGTAGCTGGCTGGCAGACTTGGCCGTGACCATGTCTTGTTTTTGATGGGTCGCTCAAAAATTGATATCTCTCCTCTTTCTGGATTTATCAAAGTGGTTTGAATGCATGACAGGCCTTCATGATAATGAGAGATGTATCAAATTATACTTGATGCATGCGTTCTTTGTGGAGCCGTTATTTTACAACCCCTATCTCGACGTGAATACTTTGGAGATGTATCAAATACAAATGTGACGGATTCTTTATCAAACATTTTGTGAATAATCACATAATGTCCACTGAGGGTGTTCAAAACCAAAGATGGGGTTCACTTTGAGCATAAGCCTTGGCAATCTCTGTTGGGATAAGGTCCTGTAGGGTTGGAGCTCACATGGTGTGCGGCATGTCTGCCTGGGAGCAGAGCTCGGTGGATGCTTAAAATGTTTTCCTCGTCTCTGACTGAATTTCCCCTCTGAATCCCTTTGATTAAAAACGCGCTTATTGACCGAGAAACAACAACGAAGCTTGTGAGACCATGTTTGGCCTCATGAATGTGCATTTTGGCCTTTGGGTTAATGTGCACGTTTAGTTTATTAAATTTAAATTTTAAGCTTCACCATGTGCGCAGGTCTTTGGGTTCAGGAGCATGTGTTTAGCTTTGTCTTAATGTTTCACATTTTCAATTCTTTTTTAAAAAAAACATAAAATGGGGTTTCTCAGCAGAAAAGTATCAAGTGTGACTTGTAAGACCCTACAATTTGGCATGACGGGGCGAGCATCCATCAAATGTGGCTTGTAAAACCCTACGTTTTGGCCGTACGGGGCGAGCATCCATCAAACGTGGCTTGTAAGACCCTACGTTTTGGCCCGTATGGGCGAGCATCCATCAAACGTGGCTTGTAAGACCCTACGTTTTGCCGTACGGGCGAGGCATCCATCAACGTGGCTTGTAAGGACCCTACGTTTTGGCCGTACGGGGCGAGCATCCATCAAACGTGGCTTGATAGACCCTACGTTTTGCCGTACGGGCGAGCATCCATCAAACGTTGGCTTGTAAGACCCTACGTTTTGGCGCTACGGGGCGAGCATCCATCAAACGTGGCTTGTAAAGCCTACGTTTTGGCCGTACGGGCGCGAGCATCCATCAACGTGGCTTGTAAGACCCTACGTTTTGGCCGTAACGGGGCGAGCATCCATCAAACGTGCTTGTAAGACCCTACGTTTTGGCCGTACAGGGCGAGCATCCATCAAACGTGGCTTGTAAGACCCTACGTTTTGGTTCTACGGGGCTAAGCATCCATCAAGTGTGGCTTGTGAGACCCTACGTTTTGACCTTACGGGCCCAGCATGCACGTGTTGATTGCACGATGGTGCAATTTCACCTTCAGGGTAGGCTGCACATCATTTACTTTGACAAGCTTTCCATGACCACGTACTTTGGTCTTTGGTTTAAAGTGCACCTTATATCTGGTTTTATCTCTTATATTTTCAAAGACTTCTCAAAAGAGATACACGTTCCCGAGACTGAAGCTTTAAAACTCTCGCTCGAACATCGCCCCAGAGGAGGTTGTTGTTTTTTGGAGGTCTTCCTCTCTTGTCATCTCCCGTCTCGATTCACATATTGTGTCATTTATCTTGTCTGTTTGTCCATCTTGTCTATCTTTATTCTTTCTTTTGACCCCAAATGCAACTTATCAGACAGTCAAGGAATTTGGCCGCCCCTGATCCGAGATGTCAACATATCACTGGAAATGTTAAAGTACAGATTCAAGCCTTGATATGCAAAAGGTGCAGGCCTGCAAGCCGAGCACAGGTGTGGCCTGCCAGTGATCATAGCTTTGGCGCAGCCGATCACAGGTGTGGCCTGCCAGCGATCACAGGTGTGGCCTGCCAGCGATCATAGGTGTGCCCTGCCAGCGATATAGGTGTTGGCCTGCCAGCAATCATAGTGTGGCCTGCCAGCGATCATAGGTGTGGCCTGCCAGCGATCACGGGTGTGCCTGCCAGCAATCATAGGTGTGCCCTGCAGCGATCATAGGTGTGGCTGCCAGCAATCATAGGTGTGGCCTGCCAGCGATCATAGGTGCGGCCTGCCAGCGATCACGGTGTGCCTGCCAGCGATCATAGGTGTGGCCTGCCAGCGATCATAGGTGTGGCTGCCAGCGATCACGGGTGGGCCTGCCAGCGATCACGGGTGTGGCCTGCCAGTGATCACAGGTGTGGCCTGCCAGCGATCATAGGTGTGGCCTGCCAGCAATCACAGGTGTGGCCTGCCAGTGATTCATAGTTGTGGCCTGCCAGTGATCATAGGTGTGGCCTGCCAGTGATCATAGTTGTGGCCTGCCAGTGATCATAGGCGTGGCCTGCCAGCGATCACGGGTGTGGCCTGCCAGCGATCATAGGTGTGGCCTGCAGCGATCATAGGTGTGGCCTGCTAGTGACACGTGTGTGGCGCAGCGTGATAGGTGTGGCCTGCCAGCGATCACGGGTGTGGCCTGCCAGCGATCATAGGTGTGGCCTGCCAGCGATCATAGGTGTGGCCTGCCAGCGATCACAGGTTGTGGCCTGCCAGCGATCATAGGTGTGGCCTGCCAGCCGAGCACAGGTGTGGCCTGCCAGCGATCATAGTTTGGCCTGCCAGCGATCATAGGTGTGGCCTGCCAGCGATCTTAGGTGCGGCATGCCAGTGATCATAGGTCGGCCTGCCAGTGATCATAGGTGCGGCCTGCCAGCGATCAATAGGTGCGGCATGCCAGTGATCATAGTGCGGATGCCAGTGATCATAGGTGTGGCATGCCAGTGATCATAGGTGTGGCCTGCCAGTGGTCATAGGTGCGGCATGCCAGTGGTCATAGTTGTGGCCTGCCAGCGATCATTAGTGTGGCCTGCCAGCGATCATAGGTGTGGCCTGCCAGCGATCATAGGTGCGGCATGCCAGCGATCATAGGTGCGGCATGCCAGTGTCATACGTTGTGGCCTGCCAGCGATCATAGGTGCGGCATGCAGCGATCATAGGTGTGGCCTGCCAGTGGTCATAGGTGCGGCATGCCAGTGGCTCATAGTTGTGGCCTGCCAGCGATCATAGGTGTGGCCTGCCAGCGATCATAAGTGTGGCCTGCCAGCGATCATAGGTGTGGCCTGCCAGCAATCATAGTTTGGCCTGCAGCGATCATAGGTGTGGCTGCGAGGATCAGTAGGTGTCGGCCTGCCAGCGATCATAGTTGTGCCTGCAGTATGGTGGCCAGCGATCATAGGTGTGGCTGCAGTGATCATAAGTGTGGCCTGCCAGTGATCATAGGTGTGGCCTGCAAGCGATCATATGTGTGGCCTGCCAGCGATCACAGGTGTGGCCTGCCAGCGATCATAGGTGTGGCCTGCCAGTGATCATAGTGTGGCCTGCCAGTGCTCATAGGTGTGGCCTGCCAGTGATCATAGTTGGCTGGGACGTGTGGCTGCCAGTGTTCATAGGTGTGGCCTGCCAGTGTCATAGGTGTGGCCTGCCAGTGATATCATAGTGTGGCCTGCCAGTGATCATAGGTGTGGCCTGCCAGTGATCATAGGTGTGGCCTGCCAGTGATCATAGGTGTGGCCTGCCAGTGGTCATAGGTTGTGGCCTGCCAGTGATCATAGTTGTGGCCTGCCATGATCTAGGTGGGCCTGCCAGTGATCATAGGTGTGCTGCAGCGTGGCTGCCAGCGATCATAGGTGTGGCCTGCCAGTCATAGGTGTGGCTGCCAGTGATCATAGGTGTGGCCTGCCGCGATCATTAGTTGTGGCCTGCAGTGATCATAGGTGTGGCCTGCAGCGATCATAGGTGTGGCCTGCCAGCGATCATAGGTGTGGCCTGCCCGCGATCACAGGTGTGGCTGCCCAGCGATCATAGGTGTGCCCTGCCAGCGATCATAGGTGTGGCTGCCAGCAATCATAGGTGTGGCCTGCCAGCGATCATAGGTGTGGCCTGCCAGCGATCACGGGTGTGGCCTGCCAGCGTCATAGGTGTGCCCTGCCAGCGATCATAGTGTGGCCTGCCAGCAATCATAGGTGTGGCCTGCCAGCGATCATAGGTGCGGCCTGCCAGCGATCACGGGTTGTGGCCTGCCAGCGATCATAGGTGTGCCTGCCAGCGATCATAGGTGTGGCCTGCCAGCGATCACGGGTGGCCTGCCAGCGATCACGGGTGTGGCCTGCCAGTGATCACAGGTGTGGCTGCCAGCGATCATAGTGTGGCCTGCAGCAATCACAGGTGTGGCCTGCCAGTGATCATAGTTTGGCCTGCCAGTGATCATAGGTGTGGCCTGCCAGTGATCATAGGTGTGGCCTGCCAGTGATCATAGTTGTGGCCTGCCAGTGATCATAGGCGTGGCCTGCCAGCGATCACGGTGTGGCCTGCCAGCGATCATAGGTGTGGCCTGCCAGCGATCATAGGTGTGGCCTGCCTAGTGATCACGTGTGTGGCCTGCCAGCGATCATAGGTGTGGCCTGCCAGCGATCACGGGTGTGGCTGCCAGCGATCATAGGTGTGGCCCTGCCAGCGATCATAGGTGTGGCCTGCGCATACGTGCTGCCAGCGATCATAGGTGTGGCTGCCAGCGAGCACAGGTGTGGCCTGCCAGCGATCAATGTTTGGCCTGCCAGCGATCATAGGTGTGGCCTGCCAGCGATCTAGGTGCGGCAATGCCAGTGATCATAGGTGCGGCTGCCAGTGATCAATAGGTGCGGCATGCCAGTGATCATAGGTGCGCATGCAGTGATCATAGTGCGGCATGCAGTGATCATAGGTGTGGCTGCAGTGGTCATAGGTGCGGCATGCCAGTGTCATAGTTGTGGCTGCCAGCGATCATAAGTGGGCCTGCCAGCGATCATAGGTGTGGCCTGCCAGTGGTCATAGGTGTGGCCTGCCAGTGATCATAAGTGTGGCCTGCCAGTGATCATAAGTGTGGCTGCCAGTGATCATAGTGATATAGGTGCCTTGCAGTGATCATAGGTGCGGCATGCCAGTGATCATAGGTGCGGCATGCCAGTGATCATAGGTGTGGCCTGCCAGTGGTCATAGGTGCGGCATGCCAGTGGTCATAGTTGTGGCCTGCCAGCGATCATAGGTGTTGGCCTGCCAGCTGATCATAGGTGCGGCATGCCCAGTGATCAATAGGTGCGGCATTGCCAGTGATCATAGGTGTGCGGCATGCCAGTGATCATAGGTGTTGGCCTTGCCAGTGTCATAGGTGTGGCCGTGTCCAGCGATCATAGTGTGGCCTGCAGCGATCAGATTAAGTGGTGGCTGCATGCGACGCCTGCACCATGAACATCATGGTTATGAAACACTCAGTCCGGACCTGTAAAGAAAAATGAATGCAGCAACAACTTTTACTTGTTACAAATGTTGTGAGATGACAATTAACCCTTGATATTTTGCTTCCAATTGATTTAACGTGTCTATTTTGTAACCACAATAATCAAATGTTATCGGTTTATTACCCTCACCACGGGAGAAGGTATTGCATTTGGGTCCGTTTGTCCGTCTGTCTGTTTGTTCGCAGAGAACTTTAGTGTTTTTCTCTGCAACCACTTATCGGATTGAGACGAATTTTTCACCATTGGTGCGACTACTCATGTAGAATTATCTGTCATAATTATGACGTCATAGGTCACATGGTGTGGCAGCCACATTGGAAAAAATAGAAAAACGTTGAAGCTCTGTATCTGAAACCGCACCAAGGAAAAAATTGAAACTCGGCACATGGCAAATGCTCTTCATGGGGGATAAGTGTGATTTTTTATGACATCATAGGTGCCTTCGCTATGACGTCACACGTGCATATGTGGAACGCTATATCTGATCAGTATGAAAACTTTTAAGGGTCATCTAGGGATATAATGGTTCACAGAAATTTTTGATGACGTCATCGGTCACGTAATTTAGCAGCCGTATTGATTTTTTTTTTTTGTAAACCTTCAAAAATCTTCTTCTCTGAAGTAGCTGAACAGATCGAGGCAAAACTTTACATGTATTACCAACTCTCCATGAGGAACAAAAGGTTCACACATATGATGTCATAGGTCACATGGTTTGGTAGCCATGTTGGATTTACCCTAAAACCTATAAAAATCTTCTTCTCCAGAACGGCTGGACAGATCGAGGGGAACCTTCACACAAATGTTCCCCAGGCCTTGGGTGTACAAGTTTATTTTAAAAGGAATAATTCATAGATCACATGGTTTGGCAACCATTTTGGATTGAAGAAAATATTAAATAATGTTTTCTCTGGAACCGCTTAATCAATCGACGTGAAACTTAACAATTATGATGTAGTCGTGATGGGGAATCCATGTTTTAAATTTCAACTTGATCTGATGCATCTTCTGGTTGCCAGAATATTTAATTTTTGTGATCTGGGTTATTTTGTGATTTTATTTATTTATTTTTAAAATAAGGTTCACTTGGCTGTGCCTGGATGGGTTTGAGGGTAGAGAAGTATAGCTGAAATGTGAATCCTATCCAGGTTCCTCCTGATGACTTCATCTTTTGCTTTTGCTTGTTTGGTTTCCTTCTGATGATTCCAAAGCAGCACTGTACCTATTTGGTCTTCCATTTGATTTGATTTGAATATATTTAAATGCCATTCTAAATTAATGAATAATAATGAAAAAGGTCATGGGTCAGGGTCAGGTGTCCAATCAAAGCGGGACGTCTTGGTATCCGGTCATCACTGGCAGCAGTTATAAAGTGGTAGTTCTAATTATGTCTCATTAATTATGTAACACCCCAGTAACCAAACGCCACACAAAGCTACACCACACAAACACCGCACACCACACCGCACAAAACAAGTCCTGGTGAGGGTGTGCAATCTCTGATTTCTCTTTTTCTTGTTCATTTTGTCATTGACTGTTTTGTTATTTTGGAGGTACCCTATTCGATATCATCTGAGCAAGTGTAAGTGAAATGTGTTTTTTTTTTACAGCTCGCTATTTTAATTGATCAGCATTCAGAGGTTGAACAACATGTAATCGAGAAACCCATAACATGAAACTTATATTTGATATCCGCAGGTGTGGTTATAATGTGTACGTTACACAGTAAATATTTCATGAAAGAAAGAGTCGCTGTCCAAGTCAAGTTTGTTCTTCAGGATGGGCCCCCCATGTTGACTTTCACTGAAATGGAGATTTTAGTTACAGAAATACCTGTTTGTGCTGCAAATCTCCCCCATGCCCTGCAGTTTGTCGATGCTGACAACATTTTGACCAATCCAGATACTTTGTCTCTACTCATTGCTGACAATAAGACCATCGTCGCTCCCATGTTAGACTCGAGGGTGGCCTACTCCAATTACTGGTGCGGCATGACAGGCGAGGTGAGTTGCGGTGAACACCAACCTCACCGACTACTTTTGTTAGGAGAGAATGCTTGGATCTTTGGGCATCGTTGTTCCTTATTGGACGATATGTTTGGTTTGTTGTCGGCATCCAACCCTTAGCGCAAGCATGATGTGCCAAATGGCTTCCTCCTGTATGTAAGTTCCTTGTTCTTGTTTGTAACCACCGTCCAAATGTCTTCCTCGATAGGGATACTACAAGCGAACCCCGGACTACGTGCCAATCCGTGAACGAAAGCGACTTGGCCTTTTCTCTGTCCCGATGGTTCACTCGACGTTTCTAATCGATTTGAGACGCGCAGCTTCACAGAAGATTCGCTTCTATCCAACTCACCCCGACTACCATTGGGCCTTTGACGACATAATCATCTTCGCTTTCTCCTGCAAACTGACAGGTATGCCTGATCGTTCCAGATGGAACCACGTCGATCTTACACTCGAATGTGATTTGATCATCGCTGAGTGTTTGTGGCCATAATGATATGGTTCTAATGGTTAGCAAAGAATACCTTTTATAAAAATCCATTTCTGAGGCAAACTAAAGACAATCATCCAAACAGTATGATTATATATACAGGATATATACACACAATTTTACAGAGACCGTGAGTATGATCATATATTTGACACTTTTTTACCTTCATGCACGGATTTGCATTGCTTGGCACTTAACGTACTGTGTGGATACGTGTCATTTCATCTGCAGCACTACATACCATGTGATCCCCACTTGTTTGTGTGAAGTGATTGTCAGCTCGGCTCACATGATGCTGATGTTAACAGATAAATCTTCTTTCGTGTGCAGCATACGGCTGTGAGTTTCATCATTAACTGAGGAAGGGCTGGGAGGCACGGCCATGCCGCTGATGCAGTGCCCCCTGTAGGTGAGGGGAGGAATTTGTAATTTGTTCATGGTGCCGGTGACAGTTCGCCCTCTGTTCGTCACCAAGGACACCGTGGGATGTTTTACGTCCACCAACTAATGATGTGCGAAAGGACGCTCTTCATTTAACGTCCAGACATTTTCTCTTTAAACGTTTATTGACATGGACAGGTTTTTTCTTTTTTCTGTTGGAGTGTTTGAACTCAACAGATTGAAGTTGGCAAAGATTCAGAAGGGAAGAGGACATGACAGTGTCTGGGGGGGGGGGGGGGTGGTGAAGAAGAGGAAGAGGACCATGATAGTGTCTGGGGGGGGGAGTGGTGAAGGGGAGGGAAGAGACCATGGATAAGTGTCTGGGGGGGGGGGGGAGTTGGTGAGGGGAGGGAAGGACATGAATGTGTCTGGGGGGGGAGTGGTGAAGGGGAGGGAAGAGGACCATGGATAGTGTCTGGGGGGGGGGGAGTGGTGAAGGGGAGGAAGAGACCATGGATAGTGTCTGGGGGGGGAGGAGTGGTGGGGGAGGAAGAGGACCATGAATAGTGTCTGGGGGGGGAGTGGTGAAGGGGAGGGAAGAGGACCATGAATAGTGTTGGGGGGGGGAGTGGTGAAGGGAAAGAGGACCATGGATAGTGTCTGGGGGGGGAGGAGTGGTGAAGGAGGGAAGAGGACCATGATAGTGTCTGGGGGGGGGGGGAGTGGTGAAGGGGAGGAAGAGGACAATAATAGTGTCTGGGGGGGGGGGAGTGGTGAAGGGGGGAAGAGGACCATGAATATGTCTGGGGGGGAGTGGTGAAGGGGAGGGAAGAGGACATGAATAGTGTCTGGGGGGGAGTGGTGAAGGGGAGGGAAGAGGACCATGGATAGTGTCTGGGGTGAGTGGTGAAGGGAGGGAAGAGGACCATGAATAGTGTCTGGGGGGAGTGGTGAAGGAGAAGGAAGGGACCATGGATAGTGTCTGGGGGGGGATGAGTGGTGAGGGAGGAAGAGACAGAGTAGTGTCTGGGGGAGTGGTGAGGGAGGAGAGGACCATGAATAGTGTCTGGGGGGGGAGTGAAGGGAGGGAAGAGGACATGAATAGTGTCTGGGGGGGGGGTGAAGGGGAGGGAAAGAGGACATAATAGTGTCTGGGGGGATGGTGAAGGAGAGGGAAGGACATGAAATAGTGTCTGGGGAGAGGGGAGTGGTGAAGGAGGAGGAAGAGACCATGAATAGTGTCTGGGGGGGGGTGAACAGGAGGGAAAGGGACCATGAATAGTGCTGGGGGGGAGTGTGAAGGAGGAAGAGGACCGATGAATAGTCTGGGGGGGAGTGGTGAAGGAGAGGGAAGAGGACCATGAATATGTTCCGGGTGCGGGGGGTGAAGGGACTGACGGAGTTAGCGTCTGGGATGTCACTTTGGCATTGCGTCTGTGCTAGACTAGGCCCTAGACTAGGCCGTTAGACTAGGCCGCTGCGAGGGTAGGCCGCTAGACTAGGTGTATCATTCATGACTCGATGAGAATTGCATTTTGCAACTTGTAAAAAACAAAAACGACGTAACGTCTGAATGCTGGGAACATAAAAGGAATTCCCAATGTTGTTTTCTTGGTGAATAAGTGTGCGTATTAGTAAAATTATTGCTCGGTTGATCACAGTAAACTACCATCAGCGAAGCGACGGGTTCAATGCCCGTGTACCTTCAGTAGGCAAACGATTAAACATTGATATAATTAACGTCAAACTTAAGTGAAGAACCAGGCTTTTGAACAATGCTTGTTCGGATTATCTTTCGTACATGTATTCATACAATACAGAGAAATACCTTTCCACCAAAGAACTGTATTTGGGATGAAAAATTAAATATAATTATCGAGGCGGATTTGGCTTGTTCATAGGCTCTTACAGATGTCTGCTCAGACAGCTGTGGGCTGCACTGAAACTGCCTGCATCCACTCAGCATGTCCACGGAATTCCTTCCCCCGTACTGTACCGGGGATTCCACCAGCCTTTGGCGAGGAACTTTGGCTGGAGAAATGGGAATAATATTGTACTTGGAACATAATATAAATAATATTTGCAGTCAGTTGGCAATCCAGCAACTCAGCACAACCTGTCTTTCAGAGTGGACACGGCTTGACATTGGGCTGGATTGTGGACAGTGATGTGGTTGAGATGGACAAGGCCCAGCTATGATTGTGGGAATGAGGTTCAGGGAGTGTCAGTACACAGTGAAAAGCAGTAGCTTGCATGTGTGGGACAAAAACAAGAAATCCTGAGGCTCGGAACACTACAGAGAGTAAAAGTATTTTTCTTCCTCGTTGGAACACGGTGCAAGACTGCGGGGTAGCATCATTGGCTGAGGGCGCAACTGTGCCACTGATGCAGTGTCCTCTGGTCATGGCTACGGCAGGAATTTATAATTTGTTCAGGTTGCCGGGAACAGTTCGCGTACTCTTTACAAAGGACCCCGTGGGATCTTTAATGTCCACCAACGAACGGTGGTAGACGTGACGCCCGTTTAACGTCCATCCGAGGGGCCGCACACACATTGATGAACCACCGAGCCTGTGAAACACCGGGATGGCAGTTTATAGCTGGGTCTGGATTCAAACCCAGGCTAGACAGCTTAGAAGCGAGCATGGCCATTCTCTGTCGAGTAGTTTTTATGATGAAGATCTTTCAGAGGAGATGTAACAATCTATATGACCTGTCCTCTTCTCTTTTTTTTTTTCTCCTGTATGTAGGTCTTAAAACTCCACATATTGCATTCAAAATATATTTAATCTTTGTCCAGACGATCATTCATAACTGACAAAATATCACGATTAGTTATAACTGACAAAATATCTGTCATTCATAACTGACAAAATAATGTTCGTTATGAATATCAGATGCATGATGCCCAGACTTTGTTACGTCCTTCAGATTCCCTCTCGCTGTTGTCCAAGTTTGTTGTGCGATGACTCCTTGTGCCCAAAATGGTGAAAATGTGAATTATTGGCTGTGATTAGAGTACGTGTGATTAAGGAAAAACAAGTTCCATAAAAGGACAATGTTTTGATTATAGTTTCTCTAACCTCTCTAATTATAGTTTTAACCTATCTACCACTAGATACCTTTCCAGGGAGACCACTCCATACATTAATTACTCCCTTAGTGAAAGACCCTTGCCTTAATGTTGTCATAATTCGAACCCCTTCTTCATTATAAAGCCATGGCCCTTGTCCTGTAATTCTCTATTCTTCTGAAAATCTTTTCCCTACTTGTTCTCTCTATATCCTTCATCATGTTGAACATCTCCATGAGATATCCTCATGATTGCCTCTTTCCTAATGAATAAAGTCCTGTCTCCTTCAGCCGCTCCTCACTTAGGCCCAGAATCAATGTTGTATCTCTACGCTGAACCCTGCCGATGGCACCGAACCCCGCACATCTTCCTCAGATATGGTGACCAAAACTGAACACAATATTCCAGATGAGCTGTCACTAAATTCCTGGTTTTCCGTGTTGGCTAAAGAGACTGACTGACATCTCTTGGATGTAAATGTTTCAGGAATTAGCCGAGACTCCATCAATTCCATGTCGATGTCTCCCAAAATGTTCACCTTGAACAACATGTGAAACCCCTCATTTTGGAGTGCGATTCACATTGTAAAGGTGCTATTTCACCTGCGGCACGGCTAAAAGCAACACCTGTGTTTGTTCAAAGGGAACTTCACTCCCATTGATTTTTCTCCTTGAAACTGATGGATGTGACTGATAAACAATTAAACTATATCAAACGATATCAGTTACAAATGTCATTCACGAAACTCACTGTTTGTCTACACTGTCCTTCATACTTAACTTATCTATACG
Source organism: Eptatretus atami (assembly GCA_035128595.1). Lineage (NCBI taxonomy): Eukaryota > Metazoa > Chordata > Myxini > Myxiniformes > Myxinidae > Eptatretus > Eptatretus atami. The sequence continues at coordinate 89,813,743 of CM068966.1, forward strand.
ATAAGAGGTGTGTGTGTGTGTGTGTGTGTGTTACCATTTATCTCAGATATGGCTGAACGAATCTTCGTTTCACTTTCAGAGGTTCGTCAGTGAGTGCCGAGGAGTGTTTTAGGCCAAAAAAAAAATTGAAAAATTTGAAAAAAGAAAATGTTTCCGATTATTATTATTATTATTATTATTATTATTATTTTATATCTATTATTATTATTATTTTAATCACTCTATCATGTCAGCTTTTGTAGCTACATAAAAGGTAATATTAAATGATCCCCGACCCCATTCCTTAGTGGGTGTAGGGATGTGTTTTTGGCCCCCACAACAAAAAATAGAAAAAAATAACAAATTGATTTCTTCAAAATGCCAACAGGGATAGAACAGCACTGGGCAACATCGAGTACCCACCGGGCAATGCTGCCTACCCACCGGGCAATGCAGGGTACCCACCGGGCAATGCTGAGTACCTACCGGGCAATGCAGGGTACCCACCGGGCAATGCTGCGTACCCACCGGGTAATGCCGAGTACCCACCGGGCAATGCAGGGTACCCACCGGTCAATGCTGGGTACCAACCGGGCAATGCTGAGTACCCACCAGGCAATGCTGAGTACCCCTGCTAGTAAATGATATTTATTATTTGGCGAAAAAAATTTCTCCAAATATGTTGGTCTGTAGCGTTTGTCTGTCTGTCTTGTCTGTTTCTTTGTCACATGATTTTTGGCCACAGTTTTCAAGCAATCGTTCTGAAATTTTTTTCTGTGTGAAGGTGACTGACCAAGGACAGCAACGCTAAATTTTAGTGAAGATCCGAATTCGGATCCAGATCTGAGAATTTTTTAAATGCTTCTTCACCATTGAGAGATCGGGCCAAAAACGACATGTAGCACAATATCTCAAAATATAACAGATGGATTCACACCAAACTCGGTGGACATATTGTGAATGCCACGAGGAATAATTGATTCGATTTTGGTGAAGATTCTAATCCAGATCTGGATTCGAGAATTTTTCAGGTGATTCTTCACCATTTAGAAATCGGGCCAAAAACTATGTACAGCTTGGTTATCTCTAAAAGTTGTGGTTGACTTGTGACAAAACGAGGTGGATAAGTTGGTTAGGTGACAAGAACAAGCCGATTCGATTTGGGTTAAGGTCTGGATTCAGATCCGACTTATCAGTGGTATACAAGATGTAAACTGTTCACCCTGGCGGAGGTGTGTCGGTAAGTGCTCCACCGAGTGCCGTTCCGTTTCACCAAGTTGTCACTCTTTGAGTGATTTTTCATTTGTTCGTTATGAATGATAGTATGGATGAGAATTTATACTTTTTGATTTTTGGGGGGTTACTCCATACAACATTGGTTATCCCCATGGTTTTTGAAAAAAAATTGGGGGATATTGTAATCGGCTCCGTCTGTCTGTGTTTGCATGTCCGTCCGTCCGTCCGGTATCTCCTACTAAAAGGTTGGGCAGAAATTCACCAAACTTGGTGGTTATGAACACCACATGGCAAGAAGGTGTTGGAGCAGTCATTTTTAGCCCCACTCCCTTGGGTGGGGTCAAAAGGTCGAATACCAAAAAATGTAATTGCAGGCACATTTTAAACATTTTACAATGAAACTTTGTAGATGTGATCAACATTGGGGGACACATGAAATATGTAACGATTTGGGGGATTTCACCCCAGTTAATGCCCTAGGAGTCACAAGGGTCAAAACAGGGGGGGGGGGACAATTTTAACTCTAAATTTGATATTGGATCATTTCTGGTGGAACTTTTTGCCATCTTTCAACTTTCCTTTAGGTAGGAAGTGTGGGGATTTGTGATGGTGTGCCGTTTCTGTTTTACTGTTTTACTGCAAATAAACTCGTTTCTGTTTTACTGCAAATATTTTTGTGCAAATGTAAGTTTAACGGCGATGCAAAATACCCGACAAACAAGGCATCCGTGTGACGTCACTGCACTGTGTTACATGATCATGCTTACATGATCATCTGTATTGTGGTGAAAGAAATTGGAGCATAAGCTACGGATTGTTCCCAAACCCGTATCAGTCCCGTCCCACAATGCATCGGAGGGTGGTCAAGGTACAAGCTTGACGAAAGTTCCTAAATTGTGCTGAAACTGAAACCTGGTTGAGATTTTTAGGTCATCTCTACTGAGATGACCTAATAAAGCCGGACCAAATGTCCGCTACAGAGTATGGTTGGACAAGCAACCATATAATAAATAAATGAATGGATCCCCTACAAGACATGGTGACAGCACACACATATAAAATAAAATAAATGGAGCCCACAAGAGTAGTGGTGAACCAGCACAAATATAAAAATAATAATGGACCCTACGAGTTTTATGTGGTACACAGCACCAAATATAATAAAAATTAAATGGATCCCCTACAGTATTACACAGCCACACAACATATAATAAATAATAAAATGGATTCCCCTAAGAGCATGTGGACACCAGCACACACATTATAATAATAAATAAACAGCGGTTTCTACAGAGTATGGTGACCCAGCACAACACATTTAAATAAAATAAAAATAAATGATTCCCCTACAGAGGCATTGGCCAACAAGGCCAGGCACACCACAATATAAAATAAAAAATAAATGGGTCCCCGTACAGAGTAGGGTTGTGACAAAGGCCCACAACATATAAAAAATAAATAAATGGGTCCCTACAGTATGGTTTACAGCAACACATATAATAAATAAATAAATGGATAAACCCCTACAGAGTGTGTTACGAGCCACACACATATAATAAATTAATAAATGGATCCCTGCAGGCATGTGACACACAGCAACACACCCACTATAAAAAATAAAATGAATTTTGTCCCCCTTTCTGCGGAACCTATTGGGGAAATGTAAAATTGAAACCCGTTTTGTGTAACTCCTATAAAACGGGTATTCCAGGCACGAGGGGTTTTTAACATTAACCCTGTTTTTCGGACTGTCCCACCCAATCAGAACAACCCATTATTACCAGCCATTAGGTTCGGAAGATTGTTTACTCTGGTAAACCGTCACGGAAAACCTTCTCTTTAATTGCAAACATTGGATTTGATCAGGAGAGACACGGACCATCGTTTGGTGAGTTACCAAGTGGTCCTGTGAAACGAACTGATTGGGAGAAACGTGTGTGTGGTGTGTGTTGTGTGTGGGCTGTTCTGTTATGCTGTCTGTCCTGTCGTTGTGTGGTGTGTGTGTGTGATTGTGTGTGTGGTATTTATTAAGGACTGTTATGGTGTTGACCTCGCTCTTGAGCTGCATTGTGTGTGTGATCATCTTGAGGAGACGTAGCCCCCGTAGTGTGGAGGTGTTCAGCGGCGAGCACCATGATTCCAGGCCAGCGAGGACTCAGCTGTGAGTTTCGGTCAGGAACAGATTTTAAAGCATTGGAATTGAGTGAAACGAGGGATTGAATCTCTTGGCACACAGGCTTCATTGATAGGAGTGGGTGACGGCGAGCCATTCCCTCTGTAGTTCGGGCAGGAAATTTGTTGAGGGTGGCCCGGTGATAGCTCGCCTACTCATCTTAAAGATACCGTGATCTAAACGGCCACCCGACTCATGTTGGCGAGGACGTCGGTACACCTCCCTAACAGTATAGCTGAGTCAGATTCAAACCCAGGTAGACGTTATAGATGGGGTGTACCTACTGCATCATATTGGTTTAACGTAAGAAAGATGGAGAAGATCGTGAAGGGATTTTCAGCAGTAATTGAGGAGTCACAGCTTTGAGTAAAGAAGATGAGAGTTTGGTACAGTTTGAAGGCATGGTAGGATCTTTCCGTCGGAGCCACAGTTAAGCATGTAATGTTCCGAGGATGGTGCAAATGAAGGGGTTGGCGGAAAGTAATGAAGAGAGTACCTGATATGGACGAGAGGGTATGAGGATAAATCGCTTGGTGCATGTGGGGTATCCTATTGTTTCCTGTTTGTTGGTTTGTTTGTTTATGTGATCCTGTGTGTTGTATGGTGTATCGTGAGTTTATGGTGGGGGTCTGGGTTTGTGTGTGGGTATCTTGTTCATGTGTGTATGGTGGGTTATCTGGGTGGTATGGGTGGATCTTTGGGGGCATGGTAGGGTATCTGTGTGTGCATGGGGGTATTCTTGGTGTCATGGTGGGTATTCTTTGGGTATCGTGTATCTTGTGGTGCATGGTGGGTGTATCGGAGTGGGAAGGGGTGGCGGGAGTCGGGCAACCGCGGCGGAGGTCGAGACCCGCCACCAACACCACACAAGGTGGAGGGGGGAAGAGGGGGTGGGCGAGGGGGATTACGGAGGAAGGTCTGGGGATAGGCTCCCAAAGTTAAATCCCCCGCCGAGCGCGCCCGTCTACGCCCACCAACCATACACACACGAGGAATTGACACCCCACCGCACACACACGTGGACCTTATCATCCAAGGTGTGGGAGATCATGGTGCTATATCTCCTCCTCTCGTGCCGTTTATCTTACTCTATTACCCCCAGACCACAGCCCCCCCTCGTTTTCCTCCTCGCTTCTCGCACCGCCTGTATTTTTCACCTTTACCAAACGCTCTTATGTCCCATGTCTTCTTGCCTTCCCATTCTATTACTCACAATCACTTACTCTGAGCTCTTTTGTTTCTGATTTTCTTTTATTCTCCTTTTTGTCTCTAATCCTCCCATCGATCCACTACACACGGGGGTGTGAACACGATTACTCCACCCTGCTGATGGTTCCTAAGGTTACACACACCCCTCACGGATTCCCATCTTTGTCTCCCTCTCCTGTCTAGTGGGGTATCGTGAGTATACCTGCCACCTTACACTACGTACAGCTTAATGACGATACCTATACCCCATACACGGCACACCCGACGATACCGCCCACCCCCCCCACCACATACACACACAAGATACCACATTTCTACACACACAATGTACGCCCCCAACACACCAAAACCGCCCCACCCATACACACAAAGGATACCACCAGCATACACACCCGAGATATTACATGCCCACACAAGATAACTATACACACAAGTAGCCTGACCTTAGCACACACAAGATACCTCAATGCCCACATCCCACATAGCCACCAGATACCTCATACACACAGCAAGATCCTACCAATGCACACACAAGATACCTACAATGCACTACACAAGATACCCATCACATGACACACACATAAACCACCAACAACACAAATACCCACTCATACAACACAAATGTGACACATAAACACATAACATGCACACACACATGATACCACCTACACAATCTCAAAAACACACACGAATACCACAGCTCATCACACAGCAAATACCCACTCATACCACAAATTCACATACCACATGTAGCTACATGCCACACAAGATACACCTACACACTAAGATACCTTACCATACACACACAGTAGGGCCTTGCACACATATACCGACCATACCTCACTAAAGAACCACCATCACATACGATAAGATACCACCATACACACACAAGATACCCACGCATGCACACACAAGATACACCATACACACACACAAGATACCCACCATGATAACCAGTGACCACCACACAAAGATAACTCCGCTTAACCATTGAACACACAGAACCCACCATACACACCAAGATACCTCAGCCATCGACACACTATTGTGTCTCAGATACCGTAGCAATGGCACACACTCAAGATACCCATCATACGACAACAGTACACCAAGAAACCACACAAGCAACTCACACCACCGATACTAGCACACACACGAGTATCCTGGACCAACATCCATAAAACACCATCCCACCATACACACACAAGATACCCACCATGCACACACAATTTGATACCCACCTATACACACACAAGATACCACCATGCACACACAAGATACCTACCATGCACACACAAGATAGCCCACCATACACACACGATGATCCCACCATACACACACAAGATACCACCATGCACCACACCAAGATACCCACCATACACACACAAGATACCCACCATTACACCACACAAGATTAACCCGACCATACACACACAAGCATACCCACTAGACACACACAAGATACCCACCATACACACACCAAGGATAGGACCACAATATGCCGACTACACAGATCCCACTCATACACCACACAAGGATAAACCACAATGCACACCACTCAATATCGATACTCACCCATACACACACCAAAAGTAACCCACCATGCAGACACAAGATACCCACCTATTTGCACACACAAGTACCACAATGCAAGTACTATCGGCATACACACCGATCACTACACAAGATATACCATCACAACATCCACCCATTACACAGGCACAAGCATAGACCCACCATACACACACCAAAGATACCCACCATTACACAACACAAGATACCCACCAGTATACTTCACAAGATACCCACATACACACACCAAGATACCACACCATACACACACAAGATTACACACCACCATGCACACACAAGCGAAATCCTCATACCCCTCTCTGTCCAATATTTCCAGGTACCTCTCTAATTCCCATTTAAACTTTTCCACCCCTTCCATTGCCACTACCATCCTCGGGAGACCATTACATGCATTAACTGTGCTCCGACTGAAAGACTCCTACCCCTGCCTTCAAACTGTCCAACTCTCATCTTCTTACCCTCAAGCTGTGACCCCAAGTTCAAACTTGCTGAAAAATTCCACTTCAACGACTTTTCCACATCTTTCATTACGTTAACATATGATGGCAGGATGGCCAGTAGGTACACACACATCATTCTATAAAGCTGTCTAGCCTGGGTTGAATCCTGACTCAGCTATAAACTGTTAGGGATGGGTGTTAAACGAGCGTCCGTCTGCCAGCATGAGTCGGTGGACGTTAAAAGATCCCACGGTAATCTTTAAGATGAGTAGGCGAGCTATCACCGGCACCCTCAACAAATTCCTGCCCGAAACTACAGAGGGGCACTGCATCAGCGTCACAGCAGCTCCCTCAGTCAATGAAGCGTGCTGCTACAAAAGAAGATCTCAAACATCCCTCGTCTCCACCTCATTCCCAATGTTTAAATTCCTGTCTCTTGAACCGAAACTCACAGCTGAGTCTCGCTGGCCCTGGAATCAATATGTAGCTCGCCGCTGAACCACACTAACGGCAGGCTACGTCCTTCCTCAGATGATCAACAACACACATGCAGCTCAAGCCGAGTCACACCATGACACAGTCTACTAATGAAATACACACCACACACACGACCACACACACACACACAACAGACAGACAGACAGACTTACAGACAGACACACACACACACACACACACCACACACACACACACGTTCTCCCCAATCAGTTCGTTTCACAGGAGCCACATTGTAACTCCACCCAACACGATGGTCGTCTCCTCCTGATCAAAATCCAATAGTTGTCCAAATAAAGAAGAAGGTTTTCCGTGACGGTTTAACAGAGTAAACAATCTTCACGAACCTTCAAATGGCTGTAATAAGGAAGTTGTGTCTGGGTGGAACAAGATTCCAGAAAAACAGGGTCTATGTTAACAACCCTCGTGAACTGGCATAAACAGTTTATAACAGGAGGAAACAAATAAAACAACCAAAACGTTTTCATTTGTACATTCCGCATAGGGTCCGCCAGAAGGGGACACATTCATTTATTTATTTAATATGTGTGGGTGTGTGCTGTCACCATGCTTCTGCTAGGGATCCATTTATTTATTATTATATGTGTGTGCTGTCACCATACTCGTAGGGATCCATTTATTTATTTATATATATTGTGTGCTGTCACCATACGTCTGTAGGACCATTTATATTATTATATGTGTGTGCTGTCACCATACTCTGTAGGGAACCCTATTTATTATTTATTTATTATATGTGTGTGCTTGCCACCATGCTCTGTAGGAGGATCCATTTATTTAAAATTATTTATTTTGTGTGTGCTGTCAACCATACTCTGTAGGAGACCCATTTATTATTTATTATATGTGTGTGCTGTCACCGATGCTCTGTAGGGGATCCATTTATTTATTTATTATATGTGTTGCTGTCACCATACTCTGTAGGGGATCCATTTATTTATTTATTATATGTGTGTGCTGTCACCATACTCTGTAGGGATCCATTTATTTATTTATTATATGTGTGTGCTGCTCACCATACTCTGTAGGGGATCCATTTATTTATTATTTTATGTGTGTTCGTTCACCATGCTCTGTAGGGATCCATTCATTTATATTATATGTGTGTGCTGTCACCATACTCTGTAGGGGACCATTTATTTATTTATTATATGTGTGTGCTGTAACCATACTCTGTAGGGGATCCATTTATTGTATTAGTATATGTGTGTGCTGTCACCAATATCTGTAGGGGATCCATTTAATTATTATTATATGTGTGTGCTGTTACCATATTCTGTAGGGACCCATTTATTTATTTATTATATGTGTGTGCTGTCACATACTCGTAGGGGACCCATTTATTTATTTATTTATAGTGTGCTGTCACCATATTCGTAATAAGCCCATTTATTATTATATGTGTGTGTGTGCTGTCCACCATACTCTGTAGGAGACCCATTAGTACTTACGAAATCTAAAGATATCGTAAGTTATATTGATGACTACCGTTTCTGTTTGTTACTTACGAAATCTAAAGATTTCGTAAGTATATTGAAGCTTCCGTTTCTTGTTTGTTGTTGTATGTTTTGTTATTACGAAATCTAAAGATTCGTAGTATATTGATGACTTCCGTTTCTGTTTGTTTGTTTGTTTGTTTTTTTGTAGCACGATAACTCGGAGAACGTAAAGAAGCTAACCAATGTCAAATTACACCACGTGATTCAGGAGGGTGATGGCAAGTGCTGATTAGATTTTGGTCGAAATCGGTCAAAGGTCAAGTCACAGTGAGGTCAATATTCGATTTTTGATGTTTGGTACAGATAACTCCGAGAACGGAAGAAGCTACCAATGTCAAATTACACCACGTGATTCAGGAGGTTGATGGCTCGTGTGTTTAGATTTTGGTCAAAATCGGCAAAGGTCAAGGTCACAGTGAGTCAAACACAAAAAATGATAACTCGAGACGGAAGAAGCTACCAATGTCAAATTACACCACGTGATTCAGGAGGATGATGGCTAGTGCTGATAGATTTTGGTTCAAAATCGGTCAAAGGTCAAGGTCACAGTGAGGTCAAATATTCGATTTTGATTGTTTTGGTACAGATAACTCGAGAAGGAAGAAGCTACCAAGTCAAATTACATCACGTGATTCAGGAGGGTGATGGCTAGTGCTGATCAGATTTTGGTCAAAATCAGTGAACGCTCCAAGGTCACGGTGAGGTCAAACATTGATTTTTTGATGGTTTGGTACAGAATCATCGTAGAAACTTCTGGGTTGCGTCGCACCTTCTCTAGAGACAGCTTTTATTAGACAAGGTCAGAGGTCAAGTTGACGATTTCGTAAGTACCAGTCTATGACTGCTTGTTTGTTTGTTTGTTGTTGTTAGGCACGATAACTCGAGAACGGAAGAAGCTACCATGTCAGAATTACACCACGTGATTCAGGAGGGTGATGGCTAGTGCTGATTAAGATTTTGGTTCAAAACGCGTCAAGGTCAAGGTCCAGTGGGTCAAACATTCGATTTTTGATGGTTTTGTACAGATCATCGAGAGAACTTTGGTTTGCATCGCTACCTTCTCTAGAGAAAGCTTGATTAGACAAGGTGAGAGGTCAAGTGACGATTTCGTAAGTACCAGTCTATGACTGCTTGTTTGTTTGTTTTAGGCACGATAACTCCGAGAACGGAAGAAGCTACCAATGTCAAATTACAACCACGTGATTCAGGAGGGTGGTGGCTAGCTAGCGCTGATTAGATTTTTGTCAAATCGGTCAAAGGTCAAGTCACAGTGAGGTCAAACATCCAAAACATTCGATTTTGATGGTTGGTACAGAATCATCGTAGAAACTTCTGGTTTGTGTCGCTACCTCTCTAGAGAAAGCTTATTTTAGACAAGGTCAGAGGTCAAGTTGACGATTTCGTAAGTACCAGTCTATGACTGCTTGTTGTTTGTTATCTTGCCAAAACGAAGTTTTGCAAGATATGTGTAGTCGTCTGTATTGTTTTTTTATTTTTTTTTTTTTGTCTGTAATCCCAACAAAAAAATTCTGCCAAGCACAGTTTTCATTTGGAAATGTAACTTCGCATATCAGAGGCCTAATGGAGCGTCCCTGTCAGCACTAAAATTGAAGTGCAAGCAAAGGTCAAGGCACTTTAGGGTCGCAAAATATAAATATTTTTTGAAGTAATTTTTGATGATCGTCTTCAAACTCATGGAATATAGTTCATATGTCTGGCGCTCAGCTGTTAATTTTAGGTGGCGATTGGCCTTGACCTTCATGTGTTTTTTTTTTTTTTTTTGTTTTTTTGTCTGTAATCACGTATAAATACTCTGCAGAGCACATTTTCATTGGAAATTTTTGTAACTTCGCATATCAGAGGCCTATAAGAGGTCCCTTTCAGCGCATTAAATTTTGAAGGTCAAGGTCAAGGTCAAGGTCACTTGTCGCAAATCAGGGGGGTCGACGAAACCTTATTTTTTGAGTAATTTTTGATCGGTATCGATCTTCAAACTTCATGGGAATATAGTTGTCATGGTCTGGCACTCAGCTGATTAATTTTTGGTGGCGATTGGCCTTGACCTTCAATGGTTAGCGCCTAAGGTCAAACATATTTGACCCCAAGGTCAAATTTTCAATAGTTTTAGGAACCATATCGTGTAGTACCTCAAATTGAACACCTCGAAGAGTGCTTTCTAGATATATCAAGCTTGAGACATTATGACGTCACTTGGTGACGTTATGAGGCAAACGCATATTTTTCATGGTTACTCTGTAGAACGATTCTCATCGGAATCTCTCGTAGGCAGATATTCCTCAAAGGAAGTCGCTCCTGGTGGATAGCAGCTCTGTTCAACCTTAGTGTGACCTTAAAAGAATCACACGTGGTCACCTTTTGGCAAGATACAGGTCACCTAAGGGTGACATTGGTTTATTTGTTTGTTTGTATGTTTGTTTGTTTGTTTGTAGGCACGATAACTCGAGAAACGGAAGAAGCTACCAATGTCAATTACACCAAGTGATTCAGGAGGCGTGATGCCTAGTGCTTGATTAGATTTTTGTTCAAAATCGGTCAAGGCTGTCAGGTCACAGCGAGGTCAAATATTCGATTTTTGATGGTTTGGTACAGCGAGGTCAAATATTCGATTTTGAATGGTTTGGTACAGATAACTCGAGAACGGAAGAAGCTACCAATGTCAAATTACACATCTGATTCAGGAGGGTGATGGCTAGTGTGATTAGATTTGTCAAAAATCGGTCAACGGTCAAGGTCACGGTGAGGTCAAAACATTCGATTTTTGATGGTTTGGTACGAAGTCATCTGAGAAACTTGTGTGTGTGTGTCGCTACCTCTCTAGAGACAGCTTTTATTAGACAAGGTCAGAGGTCAAGTTGACGATTTCGTAAGTACCAGTCTATGACTGCTTTGTTTGTGTGTTTGTTTTTGTTAGGCACGATAACTCGAGAACGGAAGAAGCTACCAATGTCAAATTACACCACCTGCTTCAGGAGGGTGGATGGCTAGTGCTGATTAGATTTTGGTCAAAATCGGTCAAAAGTCAAGGTTCAACAGTGAGGTCAAATATTCGATTTTTGATGGTTTGGTACAGACAACTCGAGAACGGAGAAAGCTACAATGTCAAATTACACCATGTGATTCAGGAGGGTGGCTCGCGCTGATTAGAATTTGGTCAAAATCGGTCAAAGGTCAAGGTCACATTGAGGTCAAACTCCAAAACATTCGATTTTTGATTGGTTTGGTAACAGAATCATTGTATAAACTTCTGGTTTGCGTCGCTACCTTCTCTAGAGACAGCTTTATTAGACAAGGTCAGAGGTCAAGTTGACGATTTTCGTAAGTACCAGTCTATGACTGCTTGTTTGTTTGTTTGTTTGTATGTTTGTTTGTAGGCACGATAACTCGAGAACGGAAGAAGCTACCAATGTCAAATTACATCACGTGATTCAGGAGGGTGAATGGCTAGTGCTGATTAGATTTTGGTCAAAATCGGTCAAAGGTCAAGTCACAGTGAGGTCAAATATTCGATTTTTGAGGTTTGGTACAGATACTCGAGAACGGAAGAAGCTACCAATGTCAAATTACACCACGTGATTCAGGAGGGTGATGGCTAGTGCTCATTAGATGTTGGTCAAAGTCAGTCAAAGGCCAAGGTCACGGTGAGGTCAAACATTTGATTTTGATGGTTTGGTACAGAATCATCGTAGAAACTTCTGGTTTGCATCGCTACCTTCTCTAGAGACAGCTTTTATTAGACACGGTCAGAGGTCAAGTTGACGATTTCGTAAGTACCAGTCTATGACTGCTTGTTTATTTATTATATGTGTGTGCTGTCACCATGCTCTTGTAGGGGATCCATTTATTTTATTTATTATATGTGTGTGCTGTCACCATACTCTGTAGGGGATCCATTTATTTATTTATTATATGTGTGTGCTGTCACCATACTCTGTAGGGGATCCATTTATTTATTATATATGTGTGTGCTGTCACCATGCTCTGTAGGGGATCCATTCATTTATTTATTTATATGTGTGTGCTGTCACCATACTCTGTAGGGGATCCATTTATTTATTTATTATATGTGTGTGCTGTTACCATATTCTGTAGGGGACCCATTTATTTATTTATTATATGTGTGTGCTGTCACCATACTCTGTAGGGGACCCATTTATTTATTTATTATATTGTGTGCTGTCACCATATTCTGTAGGGGACCCATTTATTTATTTATTATATGTGTGTGCTGTCACCATACTCTGTAGGGGATCCATTTATATATTTATTATATGTGTGTGTGCTGTCACCATACTCTGTAGGGGATCCATTTATTTATTTATTATATGTGTGTGCTGTCACCATATTCTGTAGGGGACCCATTTATTTATTTATTATAATATGTGTGTGCTGTCACCATACTCTGTAGGGGACCCATTTATTTATTTATTATATGTGTGTGCTGTCACCATACTCTGTAGGGGATCCATTTTTATTTATTATTATGCGTGTTGCTGTCACCCATACTCTGTAGGGGATCCATTTATTTATTTATTATATGTGTGTTGCTGTCACCACTCTCTGTAGGGACCTATTTATTTATTTATTATATGTGTGTGCTGTCACCATACTCTGTAGGGGATCCATTTATTTATTTATTATATGTGTGTGCTGTCACCATATTCTGTAGGGGACCCATTTATTGATTTATTATATGTGTGTGCTGTCACCATACTTCTGTAGGGGACCCATTTATTTTATTTATTATATGTGTGTGCTGTCACCATATTCTGTAGGGGACCCATTTATTTATTTATTATATTGTGTGTTGCTGTCACCATACTCTGTAGAGACCCATTTATTTATTTATTATATGTGTGTGCTGTCACCATGCTCTGTAGGGGGCCCATTTATTTATTTATTATATGTGTGTGCTGTTCACCATGCTCTTGTAGGGACCCATTTATTTATTATTATATATGTGTGTGCTGTCACCATATTCTGTAGGGGACCCAATTTATTTATTTATTATATGTGTGTGTGCTGTCACCATACTCTGTAGGGGATCCATTTATTTATTTATTTATTATATGTGTGTGCTGTCACCATACTCTGTACGGTTTCCATTTATTTATTTATTATATGTGTGTGCTGTCACCATGCTCTGTAGGGGACCCATTTTATTTATTTATTATATGTGTGTGCTGTCACCATACTCTGTAGGGGACCCATTATTTATTTATTATATGTGTGTGCTGTCACCATACTCTGTAAGGGACCCATTTATTTATTTATTATATGTGTGTGCTGCCACCATACTCTGTAGGGGACCCATTTATTATTTATTTTTATGTGTGTGCTGCCACCATGCTCTGTACGGTTTCTCATTGCGCCAATTTAACCGATCACCATTGCCCTGTCATTCTGGCTCATTCATGAGTCTCCATACCCATCTTAAAAACAAAAAACCAATGTCACATGAACACACAATCTGTAATGTTTTAAACACTAGTGCGTGGCCATACGTGCGTGGCCGTACGTGCAAAAAAAAAACTTTCAAACAACCACACAGGCCGTTCCTTCGCGTCTCATAAACGACGACTGGATTGGGCATTGTGTTTATCTTATAATGCGCATAAGAAATCGAGAATTATTATAATACACTAAGTCATCACTATCCAGAAGTCCGTACGTTGTAACCCGTAATGGGGAACGCGCTCTAACTTGGCCATAACTTGTGAACCACTTGTCCATTAATTTCAAACCTTTTGAAAGGCAAACAAACAGAGACTGCTGGAATTATTATAGATAGATAGAAGATAGATACTGTGGGTGCAAAACGCCAAGCAACGTGTCCTGTCATTGGTAACTAAGGCGCCCTTTCCCCATCGGCCACACCTACGCAGCAACATGCCCTGTCATTGGTTTGGAAATAAATGGCCATAATTTTGGGAACCACTTGTCCGATTAATATCAAACCTTGAAAACGCACATACGCAGGTCCCAGCAAATACCTGGCAAGTTTCAATTAGATCGGACCAGTGGTTGTCGAGAAACAGCGGTCACAGACAGACACACAGAGATTGCTGGAAATTATAGATAGATTGTTGGAATTTTAAATACAAACAAAATAAATTACCCCCGTGTGGGGTGACGGTCATCTCTATAATACCACAAGTTCTCAATGTTCAGTTCAGGTAACCGCGAAACAATCCAAACTAAACCGTTTAGATTGAAATAGTTCACAGAGATACACTAGGATAATACTACTAATGACATTAATTAATAAATATGTATTGTTCATTTAGTACCCGGATTAACACATCAGAATCACCAGTAAGTGCAATACGTGGTTTTCGGTCCATCCACTCTCTGGGGACATTTCACTTCCGGTTGTAAAAAAAAAACGAAAAAAATAGGCTTAGCTCTCGGAGATTATGATAATCCTGTAGATGATTCTTCACTGATTATAATGCAACTTTCAGAATGAAAATTGGTCAAGTATTTATAGAGATATTGAGGTTTGAAAAATCGTTAGAGCTAGCAATTCATTAATTATTAATTCCACAGAAGTTTCATGCACTGCACAAAGTAACATGTCAGGTATGAAAAAACATTTTGTATGCCAGATTAATTAATTATTAATTCATTAATTATGGAATGTACTCATTGATATATTAATCAGAAAGCCCGAAGCATGGAGCATAATTTATCACTTATCCCCTCATCCGGGATCCGTGGCCTCGCCCCACAGCCTGCAGCCCTATGTCCGCCAGTGATTATGTTAGATATCGGCACGATCGAGAGGAGCCTGCGAATCATCCCTGCTGATGCACTGAATTGATGCAATCGTTCGGCCAGAATATTCGTTGTCAAGATGTTGCGTGATTAAATCGCCAATACAGTCACTCGAATTTATACCGCCGACATACTTCTTAACAATCACCTTCGCCCCAGAAAACCCGTCAATCTGAACCACGCTGGCCACTGCTCAGACGCCATGACCGGACTACTGCGCAGTTCTACTACGCAGTTTGGTTAAAGATGACTCGGCATTTTGGCGCGCGCGCACGAAATTATATTTTGAAAATAAATGCCGACGTTTACATTTCGGGTTTTGAAACTTTTGCACCTTCGGCGGAAAATGTATAAATATAAAAGGCTAAAAATGTGTTTTATATTTATATTTCATTTCTCCTTCCTTCCTTCTTTGCGAATCGCATCGGCGTTTTTGGCCATCTTCCAGATCACGTGACGATCAAACGGGAAGAAATTCAAAAATCTGTCCGGTTAGATACAAGATAATATTTTTTACTATCATAATCAATAAACAGTTGCCGAATATCTTGTAGAATGGCAGACTAGATAGGTTTTGAAAATGGCGATTTTTATAACTTACGTGACCTCGTGACCTCGTCCCTGACCTTGAACCCGGACAAAAGTTATATCGTTGTGCAACACTCATCGACCTCTACCCACATACTAATTTCATCAAGATCGGAAGAAAAAATTGTTGACGACGTACGGAACGGACGTACGGACTTTTGGTCGGGCTTTTATTTAGGGGGGGGGGGGGGGGG
>CM068966.1:89845699-89857380 GCA_035128595.1 Eptatretus atami
CCTGTGCTTGGACCTGTCCACCTCGTGTGGTCTTCGACGATCCGGCTCGGCGGGACTCGAACCCGGAACACGATGCCGCTCCAAGCACCAGGTACCGCGCTTTCCAACCGGCCACGCACCACTCGACCAAGACCAAGGAGAAGATCAGAGATGACGATGACCCAGGACCAGACGAACCAGCCGCACAAAGACCGCCGACCCCAAGACGATGACGACCACCACTGCTCCCAGCTTGGCGTTCCTTATATTCCTTTCTCCTCCGGGGTGAGAAAATCGCCATGTTCGTAATGATATATAGAGATAGAGAGATATATATATATATATATATATATATATATATATATATATATATATATATTATATATATATTAGAGATATATAGAGACATAGAGGTATATAGAGATATACAGTATATAGAGATATAGATATATATATATATATATATATATATTATATAATATATATATATATATATATATAGAGATATATAGAGACAGAGAGATATATAGAGATATAGAGAGATATATATGAGATATATATAGAGACATAAGAGAATATATAGAATATATAGAGATATATAGAGATATATAGAGAGATATATAGAGGTATATAGAGACATAGAGAGATTTATAGAGATATATAGAGATATATAGAGACATAGAGAGAATATATAGAAGATATATAGAGACATAGAGAGATATATAGAGATATATAGAGATATATAGAGACTTAGAGAGATATATAGAGATATAGAGAGATATATATCGAGATATAGAGAGATATATAGAGATATATAGAGACATAGAGAGATATATAGAGATATATACAGTGGGGAGAACAAGTTATTGATACACTGCCGATTTTGCAGGTTTTCCCACTTACAAAGCACGTAGAGGTCTGTAATTTTTATCATAGGTACACTTCAACTGTGAAAGACGGAATCTAAAACAAAAATCCTGAAAATCACATTGTATGATTTTTAAATAATTAATTTGCATTTTATTGCATGAAATAAGTATTTGATCACCTACCAACCAGTAAGAATTCTGGCTCTCACAGACCTGTTAGTTTTGTCTTTAAGAAGCCATCCCATTCTCCACTCATTACCTGTATTAACTGCACCTGTTTGAACTCGTTATCCCATAAAAGACAGCTGTCCACACTCAATCAATCAGACTCCAACCTCTCCACATGGGCAAGACCAGAGAGCTGTCAAAGGACATCAGGGACAAAATTGTAGACTTGCACAAGGCTGGGATGGGCTACAGGACAATAGGCAAGCAGCTTGGTGAGAAGGCAACAACTGTTGGCGCAATTATTAGAAAATGGAAGAAGTTCAAGATAACAGTCAATCTCCCTCGGTCTGGGGCTCCATGCAAGATCTCACTCGTGGAGCCTCAATGATCATGAGAAAGGTGAGGGATCAGCCCAGAACTACATGGCAGGACCTGGTCAATGACCTGAAGAGAGCTGGGACCACAGTATCAAAGTAAACCATAAGTAACACACTACGCCGTCATGGATTAAAATCCTGCAGCGCACGCAAGGTCCTCTGCTCAAGCGACGCATGTCCAGGCCCGTCTGAAGTTTGCCAATGACCATCTGGATGATCCAGAGGAGGAATGGGAGAATCATGTGGTCTGATGAGACCAAATAGAGCTTTTTGGTTTAAACTCCACTCGCCGTGTTTGGAGGAAGAAGAAGGATGAGTACAACCCCAAGAACACATCCAACCGTGAAGCATGGAGGTGGAAACATCATTCTTTGGCGATGCTTTTCTGCAAAGGGGACAGGACGACTGCACCGTATTGAGGGGAGGTGGATGGGGCCATGTATCGCGAGATCTTGGCCAACAACCTCCTTCGCTCAACAAGAGCATTGAAGATGGGGCGTGGCTGGGTCTTCCAGCATGACAACGACCCGAAACACACAGCCAGGGCAACTAAGGAGTGGCTCCGTAAGAAGCATCTCAAGCTCCTGGAGTGGCCCAGCCAGTCTCCAGACCTGAAACCAATAGAAAATCTTTGGAGGGAGCTGAAAGTCTGTGTTGCCCAGCAACAGCCCCGAAACCTGAAGGATCTGGAGAAGTCTGTATGGAGGAGTGGGCCAAAATCCTGCTGCAGTTGTGCAAACCTGGTTAAGAACTATAGGAAACGTCTGATCTCTGTAATTGCAAACAAAGGTTTCTGTACCAAATATTAAGTTCTGTTTTTCTGATGTATCAAATACTTATTTCATACAATAAAATGCAAAATTAATTATTTAAAAATCATACAATGTGATTTCAGGATTTTGTATTAGATTCCGTCTTTCACAGTTGAAGTGTACCTATGATAAAAATTACAGACCTCTACGTGCTTTGTAAGTGGGAAAACCTGCAAAATCGGCAGTGTATCAAATACTTGTTCTCCCCACTGTAGAGATATATAGAGACTTAGAGATAATATTATATCGAGATATGATAGAGATATATAAAGAGACATAGAAGATATATATAGAGACATAGAGAGATATATAGAGATATATAGAGATATATAGAGACTTAGAGAGATATATATCGAGATATATAGAGATATATAGAGACATAGAGAGATATATAGAGATATATAGAGATATAGAGATATAGAGAGATATATATCGAGATATATAGAGATATATAGAGACATAGAGAGACATGTAGAGATATATAGAAATATAGAGAGATATGTAGAGATATGTCCAGATATCGAGATATAGAGATGTATAAAGATATATAGAGATATAAGAGAGATATATACAGAGCTTTTGTTTCTTAGAATTCCAGCTAAGATCATGATCAATTGATTATATCAGGGTCATTTTCGAAACCACACAGAGTTATCAATAGTACGACTACTCGTATTGATAACCCTGTCAACAATCAGCCCTACTATGCACTGCTAATCACGGAATGCCAATTTCTTTCTTCCATCCCAACAGTTATGTGGGTCGAAAGAGAATGCAGCTGGAGTACCCAGAGACGCCGGTGCCTGGTGTGCCCAACCTTGTGGAGGCAGATTACTCGTACTGGACGCTGAGCTATGTGCTCTCACACAGCGGTGCTGCCAAGTTGGTGGCTGCTCAGCCACTTGGCCGTATGCTGCCCGTAGATGAGTTTCTGCCGGTCATGTTCAACAAGCACCCCGTGTGAGCCACATTTTCACTTTGTTGTTCTTTTGCGAACATTTCCGTTTGTCAGTTGGATCTACCTGTCCAAATTATGTTCTATATTTCAAGCAGTTTCACGATCCAAGATCTCACAGTGCAAACACCTGTTAAAGTGAATGGAATTATACAAGATTCAGGTTCATTACAATAGATTACAGAGAATTCCAATTTATTTCCTTCAAATTGGGGGGTTTTGTTGTTGGTTGTGTTGCACACACATTCATTCAATTATAATCACACTTATTGTTGTCAATGGGGCCTATGTGCTGTACATATGGCCCAGGGGATGTATTGTATTATACACATTGAGAAATGGGAGGAAATCAGGGTGGAGATAGGAAAGAGACCAGAGGGTGGTGGTATGTGGAAGAGTGGGGAGAGAAAGGAGAGAAGATTCGAAAAAGTGGAAAGATTTCTTGTATTTGGTATACAGGAGGGAGAGGAGGGTTGTGAGGGAAGAGCAAATAAACAATTCTCCTATTTTTGTGTACATAATAAACAGATGTCTCTTTAGGGTCACGATATGATGTGCCACGTTTCATGTAATGCGATGCGTTGTCGGTGGTCAAACGATTTGAGCAGCACATCAGGCGAGATGTTCTCTTCCCTCCATCTGCACTCGAAGCAGCTGTGACCTCAAAATGCATTAACCACAAGAGGCACCATTGTTTAGTTCAGTTCAGTTCAGTTTATTTTCCACTCTTGTATCAATGAAACACAAAGTTCCAGAAACATACATGATCATAGCATAGTTGAGCAACCTGAATGATTGTGTGCATTATAGAATTTCAGATCCCTATGCCAATGGATTATGATTTAAAATATGAAGAGACAGAAATAATGAAATATTGGGGAATAAGAGATATATAGAATAATAATGAGGTGAACATAAATTGGTGATGGGATGGTGTGATGGGGTGATTGGCATGATGATGGTGGCGTTTGGGACTGTGTCACTTTGGGGGGGATGGAGGTGATGGGATGCCCACGTCGTCGGCATGGCGTTAGTGTGTGTTCTGGGTCAGCTGTGATGCTGGGGTGCCCCTCAACAATAGCGTGATGGATGACGTTGGGGCGGGTTCGAGCAGCACCTGTTGTGGTGCGTTGTGGTGCGGTGTGCGCATTCGGGTGCGTTTGGGCGTTGCTGCGACGGCGTTGGGTGGTTGGGACGCGGTCTTGGGACCGTTTGGGTCAGTGTTGGATCAGTCTTGGTCGTTCTTGGTAGCATTTCGGGGGCACGTTGTGGCCTCCTCTGTGTGTGTTCAGGTGTTGGACGCGCGTGCTTGGAACCGTAGTAATCTGCGCGGTTGTGATGCCTGTACGGGGTCGTTCGTGGGGCGGTATGGCGTTTTGGAGGCGGTTGGGGTGGTTGTTGGTGCCGTGTGTTGTGCAGTGTTGGGTGCGTGTTGGACGGTGTTGAGGGTGCATTGTCGGTTGTCTGGGCGTGTGGGGTGCAGGTGTCTGAATGCGGTTATGAGTCGATGTGTTGGTGTTTATTAAACTTGCTTGTGCCCATTTATTAGTCTCGCCCTGAGGGGGTTTTCGAGATCCATATATTTTTACTTTGAAAATGGTTTTCTCTGCAACTGCTTATCCCATCGATGCGAACCTTTAAAAATATGAGAGACTCTCCATGGAGAATATTTTATTGATAACTCTGACGTTATAGGTCACATGGTATGGCAGCCATATGTGATTAAAGGAAAAATTTGGACATAATTTTCTCCAAAACCACTCAACAAAAAAAATTGAAACTTGGCATATGTCATAAACTCCCCATGCGGTGGTGTATAGGGTGATAGCTATGATGTCATCGGTGAAGTGGTATTCCAGCCTTAATTGATTGAATTGAAATCTTTATCCGAAAAACTGAAACTGCTTTTATCTGATGTATGACCGGACGTGAGTGAAGAATTAAATTTGTGACGTTCATAACCCATGCCTAGAAACTATGTAACTAATGGGGTGCATGGATGATAATTATGGGCCATACTAGTGGTGTGTTCAATTAACAAATAGCCACTTTTGTTCAGAATGAATGTGCGAGTGAGCATTTGGGTCTGTTTGTTTGTTTGTCTTTGTTACTTACGAAATCTAAACATTTCGTAAGTATATTGATGACTTCCGTCCTCTGTTTGTGTTGTTTGTGTGTTTGTTTGTAGGCACAATAACTCGAGAACGGAAAGAAGCTACCAATGTCAAATTATACCACGTGATTCAGGAGGGTGATGGCTAGTGTTGAATAGATTTTGGTCAAAATCGGTCAAAGGTCAAGGTCACAGTGAGGTCAAACATTCGATTTTTGATGGTATGGTACGAATCATCGTAGAAACTTCTGGTTTGCGTCGCTACCTTCTCTAGAGACAGCTTTTATTAGACAAGGTCAGAGGTCAAGCTGACGATTTCATAAGTACCAGTCTATGACTGCTTGTTGATTTCGTAAGTATATTGATGACTTCCGTCATCTGTTTGTGTGTGTTGTGTTGTTTGTAGAGCACGATAACTCGAGAACGGAAGAAGCTACCAATGTCAAATACACCAGGTGATTCACGAGGGTGATGGCTATGGCTGATTAGATTTTGGTCAAAATCGGTCAAAGGTCAAGGTCACAGTGAGGTCAAACATTCGATTTTTGATGGTTTGGTACAGAATCATCGTAGAAACTTCGGTTTGCGTGCTACCTTCTCTAGAGACAGCTTTATTAGACAAGGTGAGAGGTCAAGTTGACGATTTCGTAAGTACCAGTCTATGACTGCTGTTACTTACAAAATCTAAAGATTTCGTAAGTATATTGATGACTTCCTCCTCTGTTGTGTGTTTGTGTGTTTGTTTGTAGGCACGATAACTCGAGAGCGGAAGAAGCTACCAATGTCAAATTACACCACGTGATTCAGGGGGTGATGGCTAGTGCTGATTAGATTTTGGTCAAAATCTGTCAAAGGTCAGGTCACAGTTAGGTCAAACATCAAAAAAAATATAAACTCGCGAACGAAGAAGCTACCGGATGTCAAATTAAACCACGTGATTCAGAGAGGGTGGGGCTAGCGCTGATTAGATTTTGGTCAAAATCGGTCAAAGGTCAAGGTCACAGTGAGGTCAAACATTCGATTTTGATGGTTTGGAACAGAATCAACGTAGAAACTTCTGGTTTGCGTCGCTACCTTCTCTAGAGACAGCTTTTTTAGACAAGGTCAGAGGTCAAGTTACGATTCGTAAGTACAGTCTATGACTGCTTGTTACTTACGAAATCTAAAGATTTCGTAAGTATATTGATGACTTCCGTTTTCTGTTTGTTTGTGTGTGTTTGTTTGTTTGTATGTGTTTGTTTGTAGCACGATAACTCGAGAAGGGAGAAGCTACCAATGTCAAAATACACATGTGATTCAGGAGGGTGATGGCTAGTGCTGATTAGATTTTGGTCAAAATCGGTCAAAGTCAAGGTCACAGTGAGGTCAAACATATTCTAAATTCACGTTGGAGAAATGGAAGTATTTTACTTCGCTCGACGTTTACGAGTTCGTTTTACTTCGATTTTAATTTTGTCTCGGTTTTTGCGATCGGCTTAGACCGCTATAAAACTTGGTTGTCGAAATTCTGGTAAAATCGGATGTTTTGGAGCGTTTTAACATTGTAATAAAAAATATTTCACTCGACGCGTCAGGGTCGTCCCATGATGCAGTGCGCTCGAGCAGACGCGTCGTGAGTCACTTTAAGATAATGCGTGGAGAAATGGGAGATTTTTGCTTCGCTCACGTTACGAGTTCGTTTTAACTTCGATTTTAATTTTGTCTTCGGTTTTTGCGGTCGCTTAGGACGCTTAAAACGGTTGTCGAAATTCTGTAAAATCGGATGTTTGGAGACGTTTTAAGATTGTATAAAAATATTCACTCGACGCGTCACGGTCGTCCATGATGCAGTGCGCTCGAGCAGACGCGTCGTTGAGTTACGTTAAGTTAATGCATGGAAATGAGATTTTTGCTTCGGTCGACGTACGATTTTGAGTTTGATACAGAATCATCGTAGAAACTTCTGGTTGCGTCGCTACCTTCTCTAGAGACAGCTTTTATTAGACAAGGTCAGAGGTCAAGTTGACGATTTCGTAAGTACCAGTCTATGACTGCTTGTTTGTTTGTTGTTCTGTTCTTTGTTACTTACGAAATCTAAAGATTCGTAAGTATATTGATGACTCCGTCATCTGTTTGTGTGTTTGTTTGTGTGATGTTTGTGTGTTTGTAGGCATGATAACTCGAGAACAGAAGAAGCTACCAATGTCAAATTACACCACGTGATTCAGGAGGGTGATGGCTAGCTCTGATTAGATTTTGGTCAAAATCGGTCAAAGGTCAAGGTCACAGTGAGGTCAAACATTCGATTTTTGATTGGTTTGGTACAGAATCATCGTAGAAACTTCTGGTTTGCGTCGCTACCTTCTCTAGAGACAGCTTTTATTAGACAAGGTCAAGGTCAAGTTGATGATTTCGTCAAGTACAGTCTATGACTGCTGTTTGTGTGTTTGTTGTGTTTGTAGGCACGTAAACTCGAGAACGGAAGAACTACCAATGTCAAATATACACCACCTTATTCAGGAGGGTGAGGGCTAGTGCTGATTAGATTTTGGTTAAAATCGGTCAAAGGTCAAGGTCACAGTGAGGTCAAAAATTCGATTTTTGATGGTTGGTACAGAATCATCGTAGAAACTTCTGGTTTGCGTCGCTACCTTCTTAGAGACAGCTTTTATTAGACAAGGTCAGAGGTCAAGTTGACGATTTCGTAAGTACCAGTCTATGACTGCTTGTTTGTTTGTTTGTCTGTCCGCATAGAACTTTCGTGTTTTTCTCGGCAACCGCTTGTCGGATTGAGAAAAAATTTTCACCATTGGTGCGACTACTCATGTAGAATGTTTTAATGATAATTATGACGTCATAGGTCACGTGGTGTGGCAGCCATGTTGGAAAAACTTAAACTTTGGACCTCTGCATCTCTGCAACCGCACCAAGGAAAAAATTGAAACTTAGCACATGGCAAGTACTCGTCATGTGGAATAAGCGTGATTTTTTTATGACATCAAAGGTGCCTTCGTTATGACGTCATAATTGCATATATAGAACGCTACATCTGATCAATATGAAAGTCGGCAGCCATATTGTTTTTTCTTTCTTTCAAAAAACCTTCAAAAATCTTCTTCTCTTAAATGGCTGAACCGGCACAAAACAAGTCCTGGCATGGGTCGGCAATCTCTGATTGTTCTTTTTCTTGTTTGTGTCTTGTTTCCATGCAATGGAATCTATTTTATTCAACCAACATCAACTAACCAATGTTACACCAGTTGGTTGACTTACTTTGGAGATTAAATAAATATCTTTGCTGGAACTGCTCTCAGTTCATATCGGGAGCACCCATTTGTTCACCATGGTTTCCTTTTGGAATTGCAAACTTTTGGATTGTCTCTTCTGACAGCTGCATCACTGGGATTTGTTCGGGAGCCCGGAGTGTTTTTTCGGAATCAACAGTTATTGGTTAAACGGAGAGGGTTTAATGAATTTTTCATCATAAATACTGAGTCAGGAGTTGTTGTGGAATTATTCTGTGAATAAAGGAAAATTGGGAAGGAGATAGAGAAGCAAAACTGTGTGGGGTTAAAAGCATGGATAGTGGAAGGAACACTGGGAGAGCGGAGACTAGAGAGTGAGAATGTTATGTTGGAATGTGGTAACGATGGGAAGTCAGCTTGTGAAGGGAGTTTTTGGCAATCGGGCCAAGCGCACATAAGGAAGGCCTTGTTGCCATGAAATGGCACTCGCTGATGCTGTCTTCTGTTTGTTCTTCACTGATTTGGGGCACTACCAGTAGCTTGTGGTTTAAGTGAGCCATAGTTAGGATTTATTGAGTGAAATAACTGCACTGTGAACCATGTTATTGTTGTGAAACATGGAGGCCCATTCTCCCGAATAAGTTTCATTACTTGCATGAATTTTATTGAAAATTGAAGAAATTGCTTACTTTTGAACCACACTGACTTCTTCTTCTTCTTCTTCTTCTTCTTCATTTACAGGCATTCAGGCTCATGTAGGAGCTTGTACGTAAATGGCATGCAGGACAAAGACCTTAGTAGATATCAATGTAGTTTTTACATAAATTACAAGGACATTAATACGCAATGGACAAACACAGGGTGAATGGGGTTTGAACCTGGATTCCCTGCCTCACTAGCTGGGGAATCTGATGTGAACGCTACAAGGTCAACCCAATTAACAAGACCTGACACCATTATAAAGTGAAGTTGAGCTTGCTATTAGGCATGAGACCAACACAGTGGTGTATGATGTTGTTGGCTTACAAGAGGCCAACACTACCTTTATGCTCCACTTCCACGGTCATCAATCAGGGCCGAGTCTTCATAAAGATTTCTGGTGATGCCCTGAGGGTGGATTGCTGAGAATGCCCCGAGGGCGGATTGTTTAAACCTCGAAACGTTTGTTGGAATGAATGTGACAAATTGTTAAATCTTTATAAATGGCCAGATTATTCTCCTTTTATGTGTTTAAAACTCATGAAGGAACTTATAAACATATCATATCGTATGCGGAACAAAGGTAGTTGTACGAATAAGTGTACTTGATGCTTATTAACAATGCTGCTGTGTTTGTTTGTTTATTCATTTTATTAACAATGGCTGCTTGTTTGTTTGTTTATTTATTTTATAAACAATGCTGCTGTGTTTGTTTTTTATTCATTTTATTAACAATGCTGCTGTGTTTGTTTGTTTTATTATTTTATAACAATGCTGCTGTTTGTTTGTTTATTTATTTTATTAACAATGCTGCTTGTTTGTTTGTTTTATTTATTTATTAACAATGCTTCTGTGTTTTTTGTTTATTTATTTTATTAACAATGCTGCTGTGTTTGTTTTTATTTTTATTTTATTAACAATGCTCTGTGTTGTTTGTTTATTATTTTATAACAAGGCTGTGTGTTTGTTTGTTTTTATTTATTTATTAACAATGCTTCTGTGTTTGTTTATTTATTTTATTACAAGGCTTCTGTGTTTATTTGTTTTTTTATTTATTAACAATGCTGCTGTGTTTGTTTTTTATTTTATTAACAATGCTCTGTGTTTGTTTATTTATTTTATAAACAGTGCTGCTGTTGTGTTTGTTTTTTTATTTTATTAACAATGCTGCTGTGTTTGTTTTTATTTTTATTTTATTAACAATGCTTCTGTGTTTGTTTATTTATTTTATTAACAATGCTTCTGTGTTGTTTGTTTATTTATTTTATTAACAATGCTGCTGTGTTTGTTTGTTTTTATTTTATTAACAATGCTTCTGTGTTTGTTTATTTATTTTATTAACAATGCTGCTGTGTTTGTTTGTTTTTATTTTATTAACAATGCTTCTGTGTTTGTTGTTTTTTTATTTATTAACAATGCTGCTGTTTGTTTATTTTATTTTATTAACAATGCTTCTGTGTTAGTTATTTATTTTAAACAGTCTGCTGTGTGTTGTTTTTTTATTTTATTAACAATGCTGCTGTGTGTTGTTTATTTTATTTTATTAACAATGCTCTGTGTTGTTTATTTATTTTATTAACAATGCTTCTGTGTTTTTTTTTATTTTTTATTAACAATGCTTCTGTGTTTGTTTGTTTATTTATTTACAGTGCTGCTGTGTTTGTTTGTTTTTTATTTTATTAACAATGCGCTGTGTTTGTTTATTTAATTTTATTAACAATGCTTCTGTTTGTTTATTTATTTTATTAACAATGCTTCTGTGTTTGTTTGTTTTTTTATTTTATTAACAATGCTGCTGTGTTTGTTTGTTTATTTATTTTATTTCATTAACATCTAGTACGTGCCCGTAAATGCGGGCCCGTACGTGCGTGGCTGTACGTTGTGGCCGTACATGCGTGGCCATACGTGCAAAAAAATAAAAAACTTTCAAACCGCGTGCCAGAAACAACAACCACAAGGCCGTTCCTTCCTCTCGCGTGCCCATACGTGCGTGGCCGTACGTGCAAACCAAAAAAAACAAAAAAAAACTTTCAAACAAACCACACAGGCCGTTCCTTCGCTCTCGTAAACGACGACTGGATTGGGGCATTGTGTTTATCTATAAATGCGCATAAGAAATCGAGAAATTATTATAATACAGTAAGTCATCACTATCCGGAAGTGGTGCGTGCCCGTACGGAATGTTCTCGTGCATTCCACTAATTTATGCTTGCATTGAAGTAACAACTGCTGTGATACTTACAGAGTTGATTAAAATCCAAATTAAAATCAAGTTTACCTCCCTGTCTTGCTTGCCATGACATTCGCTGCCATTGACCATTGCCACTCCTACGCCATGGTAACAAGTCACCGATCCCCATCGGCCACGCCTACGCAGCAACGTGTCCTGTCATTGGTTTGGTAAATAAATGGCGGCAGCAACGTGTCTTGTCATTGGTTTGGTAAATAAATGGCCATAACTTGGAAGCACTTGTCGATTATATCC
>CM068966.1:89870420-89886523 GCA_035128595.1 Eptatretus atami
CAGCAAAGAGATAAAGAGGATTTTCCAGAGAGTCGGAGAGATCATTGATGAGGTTAAAACAGGAATTACGAAATTTGTTCAGGGTGCCGACAAAAGCTTGTCTACTCTTCATGAAGGACACAGTGGGATGTTTAATGTCCATCAACCAATACCGACCGGCAGTAAGGACGCCCAGCTTAATGTCCATACACATTGATGAATCACCCTGCCTGTGAAACACCAGGATGGCAGTTTATAGCTGGATCGGGATTCAAACCCAGGCTGGATAGCTCAGAGGTGAGTGCGCATACCTCTCGGCCATCCTGCCAGTGTGAAATGATGGTGCACCGCCAGTTTGAAGCCCTTGAAGGAAGAGTAGAATAGAGCAGCCTCTGGAAGGTGGTTCCAGAAATAGGGGAAGTGAGGAACAAAAGGGCTGAACTGTGAAGTCAACCTGAATTTTGAAAGTTTAAATAGGAGGGGGTTTCCTGAAGAATACCTACATCCTGTAGTTGTTGGGAAGGGTTTGAAGGCTGAGAAAGCAGAGGGAGTTAGACTAGAGGGGGAGCACTCAGTAGAGTGCAAAACCTCCTCCGCCAATACTGCTGGGTCACTTAAGTGAACCTGATTCCTATTCATTGTAGGTCAAAACGGATCAGACTCTACTGAACCATGATTGAATAAACTAAACTAGATCGACGCGCATGTAGAAATGCCAAAAAATAAAATCGAAATTTTTTGAAAAAAAGTTGCAAAATTTTGTTTTTTTTCTCTAACAAATTTATTTATTTTTGGTTGGAAATCACTTAAAACATGTAGAAATGCAAAAACAAAAATTCAAATATTTTTTCAAAATGGCCGCCATAGCGCCATATTGGACTTTGGAGCAAGTCCAAAATCTATGGCATGATCCTTGGACCATACCTAATCCCCCACCAAGTTTCGTCGAAATCTGTCCAGGAGTTTTTCCGTAATACTGTTCACAAACAAACAAACAAACAAGCAGTCATAGACTGGTACTTAGGAAATCGTCAACTTGACCTCTCACCTTGTCTAATAAAAGCTTGTCTCTAGAGAAGGTAGCGATGCAACCATAAGTTTCTACGATGATTCTGTACCAAACCTCAAAATCGTAACGTCGACCGAGCAAAAATCTCCATTTCTCGACGCAATTATTTAATATTATTTTATCAAAGTCACAAAACCGTAATATTCGGCCATCCACCAAATCTTTACATAATCCGATGGCTTAGCGAGTCAGGCATGCGACGATAACCTTTATTGGATAAAAAATGACTTTTAAACACCATCTTTATCGAAAACACCGTCAGCGCGCACACGGAAAACTTTACGTGATCAACGACGCCTCTGCTCGAGCGCGCTGCACCACGTGACGACCCGTGATGCGGCGAGTGAAATATTTTTATACAATCTTAAAACGTCTCAAAACATCCGATTTTTACCAGAATTTCCACAACCGAGTTTTAAGCGTCCTAAGCGATCGAAAAACTGAAGACAAAATTAAAATCGAAGTTAAAACGAACTCGTAACGTCGATCGAAGCAAAAATACTCCATTTCTCCACATGATTTTACGGAATTATGATTGACCTCACTGTGACCTTGACCTTTGACCGATTTTGACCAAAATCTAATCATCGCTAGCCATCACCCTCCTGAATCACGTGTGTAATTTGACATTGGTAGCTTCTTCCATTCTCGAGTTATCGTGCCTACAAACAAACACACAAACAACACAACAAACAAACACACACACAAACAAACAAACACACAAACAGAGGACGGAAGTCATCAATATACTTACGAAATCTTTAGATTTCGTAAGTAACAAACAGACAGGGGTGAAAACAGTAACCTCCGTCCATCTTCGATGGCGGAGGTTAACAAGAGGAGAGGGAGTGAAAAATACAGAGCTCACTGAGCTAGCTAGCTCCGTGCCATGTGAGAGAAACAGACCTTGTGCTTCAGCTTCATCACGGAAGATGCCAATAGTGTTGAGAGATTTTATATTCCACGAAATTCATGAGAGATATTTGATTCTGGGGTAAGAGCTCACAGCAGAGAACACTACTCCATTGAGCTATGGACAAAAAGGCCTTGTAGGCTGTGAGTGGTTCTGATTTTGTGGCCAGCTTTGCTACATGTCAGCCCAGGAGACGTAACTGGCTGATGGTGAGACCCAGAAGTTCACGAGACTGAACTTTTCCCAGTTATTGACCATGTTAATGGGTAGGTGGGTTGGTTTGATGATCTCTCTGGAGTGACAGGGGAAGACATGTTCGATTTATCAGAGCAGTATTTAATCAATTCCAGAACAGCTGAGAGTGACACAGCTGGTCAGTGGGATGGAGGCACTGTAAAAATAAAGAGGTTTTGGAAAATGAGATCTTCGTCAGTCTGATGCACATGTGTACGAGCTTTTTTAATGAGTCATTGCTGAGAATTAAAATTGCCTTGATTTTGAATCTCTTCGTAATGAACGTTTTCTGTTTTTTACATTAAAATTCAGATATGAAATACATATGTTTGTGCAAGTAGCTCAGGAGCAGCATTTATAATGGCTTTTGTCCATCATTCTTAACCCACTCCCCCTTCCTGCCCCTCCTCCCGCCCTACCCTCCTCCTGACAGTGAGGAGTACATGGAAAAGTTTGAGGAGCGGAACCTCCGTGCTTTCTCTGTGGAGCCTCTTCTAATTTTTCCAACACACTATACAGGACAACAAAACTACATTAGCGACACCGAGACATCAACCATCTGGGACGATGATGTCAGATTGGGTGATGATGCTGTGCAATCACAGAGTAGTTGGCAAACTCCAGGAAAGGCCTCAGAGCAGGGAGAAATCAGCAGCCAGGCACAAAACGTTGCGACCGGAACCACCTTGGAGAGGATGAGTCACAATGAACTTTAACTTCCAGTATGGAGATGCTGGACATCCTGCCAGACCATTATGGAGTTTTGAGAGCAACTATACAGTGATATTTAAGGCACCTGTCATGCTGGTCATGCCAGAGAGGTGACATTCAAATCTTATTAAGGTTTGAAGTCACTCGTTCACCTTGCTTTATCTTATCTGGTGTTGGCTGCCCTTCTGGAGGTGGTGTCTTCAGGTTGTAAACTGGTCTTGACGATGTCTGTAGTTATTTAATTTCTTCTCTCTTTGTTTTATTTTTGGAAATATTTGTTGAAAGGACATTTATTGATTGTGATTATTTGAATTTCCCTGTACTTTCAGCACTTGTTGGATATCGTTCAACTTACGTTGTTGCCGTCCACGGAAGATTTCGCCATTCTGTCCTCGGTTGCCAAATGGTTCGGAACCAAGTGAAGGCTTTGGTGATCTCCCCCCCCCCCCCTTTTTATTTTTTATTTTTATAAAAAGTTCCTCCAAAGCCTTTTTATGACCTCATCTCCCCTACCCCCAATCTCCATAAAAAATGAGCTTTAAAAAGGAAGACTGGTGCAAGACAGAGGCTGAGATTGATTACATTTTGTGGAACAGGATGGATTGTGCGGTGATTGTGTGATGTGAGATTGCAGCTCCAGCACACCTCTCCCACACCTGATAAATCCAGAATGCTTGAACATTTTCCATGTGAATACAGAAGGTAGAGGTCATTGCACATGGTTCTCATACTTTGAATAGACTTAATGTACAAATTTTGTCTTTCTAAACAGCCTCAAAGGTATCATTCCACATCTCTGCTTCATTGAGCTACCTTGTTCTGAAAGTACAGGTGTTTTTCTGCTTGTTGATCATGGAGGGGAATTGTTGATGGAATGTCTTGGAAAATTATTTGAGAATTTTTTTTTGTGGAGGCTTTGTTATTGCTTTATCCATGAGGCATCAGATGTGGGTGTAATGATTGCTCGGCCCTAGTGAAACACATCTAACATGTTGGCACTACAATGTGTTGTAATGGTAGGGGGTGGGTTAACATCCCATCTCTCTGAGTACCATCACTGTTGTTTCACTATAATTTACCTCCACCACCAAAGGTGGATGAAGGTTATGTTTTCACCCCTATCTGTTTGGCTGTCTGTCTGTGAGCAGGATATCTCAAAACGTTAGAGACGGGTTATGACAACGAGGTGGACACGTTGGGTAGGTGACGAGAACAAGCCGATTTGATTTTGTATCACGCCCGCGTCCAGATGCAGCCTATCGGTGGATACAAAACGTAAACTGTTCAGCCTGGCCGAGCTATGTGCCCCACCGAGTGCCAATCTAGTTTTGAGTGTGTGACCGACGTAGCGTTGCACTCCAGGTTGAGTGATTGTTGATCCCATCACGAGCCACCATAGAGAAGGAAACTTTAATCAATTGGTTGTAGAATACCTTGTTTGTGTTCCTGGAACATTTGGTGAGCCACTCTGTATCACACTACTCTGTATCCGCATCATCAGGCCTCACCTGGCCCTGTCCAATTCCCTGCCGATCTCTTCTCTGACATTCTCTGTTGGCTTCATTTCATTGCTTTTAATTATCGATCTCATTTCCACTTACGTCACAATTCGTAAGAGCTTGTTTTCTCATCTAGAAGTTAGCCTAGTTTGTTTATGTAAAGCTAGGATAATTAGTTTACTCTTTTCATCCAAGCTTAGACCTGAAGTGTCATTTTATAGACTGGGTGTTGATGTAAGCTTTTATAATTCCATCTGACTACTGAATACTGCTCCCCTTGACTGCCATGCTGGCCCGTGGAGATCTCTCTCCCATTACATCTACAGTAGATCGATGTTGTGCAATTGTTGTTGATGCTGAAGGTATAGACTAAGTTCTTATTTGAGATTAATACATTTATTTCAAAACGAACCTGGGAGAGAACTAATCAATCAATAGAGTTCTTATTTGAAAACAGACTTGGGAGAGAACTAATCAATCAAGAGAGTTCTTATTTGAAAACAGACCTGGGAGAGAACTAATCAATCAAGAGAGTTCTGATTTGAAAACAGACCTGGGAGAGAACTAATCAATCAAGAGAGTTCTTATTTGAAAACAGACCTGGGAGAGAACTAATCACAGCCCTGATTACTCATTGCAGTTTCCTCCGGATACAAACAGTTTGTGTTTGATGTTTTATTCTGTCCTTTGAGCAATTTTCATGCATGATTTAAGCTTGTGTGATGTTTGTAGTCATGGTATCCAGAATGTCATCATTGGCTCCAAAGTTTTTGTTGAAATTCTTGTTTTACCCAAAATTATTTTGTTTTGTCTTGCGCATCCTGTTCCTTTCATTGAAAAGTGCAAATAAAGATTGTGAGCAGTGTGGGGCTGACTTGTTTCTGATCAAGGAGCCACAACATGGCGAGCAGTGTGGGGCTCAATTGTTTCTGATCATTTAGCCACAACATGGCGAGCAGTGTGGGGCTGACTTGTTTCTGATAAACAAGTCACAACATGGCGAGCAGTGTGGGGCTGACTTGTTTCTAATCAACGAACCACAACATGGCGAGCAGTGTAAGGCTGACTTGTTTCTAATCAATGAACCACAACATGGTGAGCAGTGTGGGGCTGACTTGTTTCTAATCAAGAGCCACAACATGGCGAGCAGTGTGGGGCTGACTTGTTTCTATCAACGAACACAACATGGCGAGCAGTGTGGGGCTGACTTGTTTTCTAATCAAGAGCCAAACATGGCGAGCAGTGTAGGGCTGACTTGTTTGTAATCAACGAACCATAACATGGCGAGCGTGTATGGGCTGACTTGTTTCTGATCATTTAGCCACAACATGGCGAGCAGTGTGGGGCTGACTTGTTTCTAATCAAGAGCCACAACATGGCGAGCAGTGTAGGGCTGACTTGTTTCTGATCAACGAGCCACAACATGGCGAGCAGTGTGGGGCTGACTTGCTTCTGATCAATGAGCCACAACACAAAGGAAACAATCATTCCCTTTTCACATATTTTCCAAAATGATTTAGAACGTTCAAATATTCTTATTTTTTCTCTCTCTTTTTTTGTTTTCTTTTTGTCATATTGTGTGCCCAGACTCGGTGGGGTAATGGTTAGATAGTCCGCTCTGAGTCTGGCTTGTCATTGGTTCAAACCCTGACCAAGTCCTACCAAAAAAAACCGTATGAGCTGTTTCCTTGCTTCATGCTCAGCATTGAAAAGAACAAGCATATTACCCATAGGGTGATTATAGCACCCTCTATATTGATATAAACACACACACACACACACACACACACACACACACACCTACCTGTGGCCATGTGAGTAAAATTACACATGAAATTGTAACATATGTGAAAAAATTATTCCTTTTTTCCTTGATATTCATCATAGAATGAGGCACCGAGCATAAAATCCATTAAACACTGAACATAACAACAAACATTGATGATTGTATGTGTATTCAATAAGCCAACCAATCAAACTCTCACATCCTACTTTATTGGCGTGACTACATTTACAGGCAACGATATTTAATTATTAACCTCCGCCATCGGAAGACGGGAGGTTACTGTTTTTCCCCTTTCTGTTTTTTGTTGTTTGTTTGTTTGTGAACAGTATTCGGGAAAAACTCCTGGACGGATTCTGACGAAAACTTGGTGGGGGGATTAAGGTATGGTCCAAGGGATCATGCCATTAGATTCTAGACTTGGTCCAAAGCCAATATGGCCGCTATTGCGGCCATTTTGAAAAATATTGAATTTTTGTTTTTGCAATTTCTACATGTTTTAAGTGATTTCCACAGAAATAATAAATTGTTAGAGAAAAAAAAATTTTTTTTCTTTTTTTCAAAATTTCGATTTATTTTGAAAATATTTAAAAAATTTTTTTGCATTTCTACATGTTTTAAGTGATTTCCAACCCCCAAAAAATTGTTTGAGAAAAAAAATTGGAACTTTTTTTCAAAAAATTTCGATTTTATTTGAAAAATATTTGAATTTTTTTTTTGCATTCTACATGTTTTAAGTGATTTCCAACCCCCCCCCTAAAACAAATTTGTTAGAGAAAAATACCCAGAAATTTTGCACTTTTTTTCAAAAGATTCGATTTTATTTTTTTGGCATTTTACATGCGTGTCAATCTCGTTTAGTTTATTCAAATCGTGGTCAGTAGAGTCTGATCGTTTTGACCGACAATGAATAGGATATCTGGTTCACATTAAGTGACCCAGCAGTATTGGCGGGCAGAGGTTTGCACTCTACCGAGTGCTCCCCTCTTTAACCTCCACCATCGAAGATGGACGGATGTTACTGTTTTCAACCCGTGTGTTGTTTGTTTGTCTTGTTTGTTGTGAACAGTATACGGAAAAACTCCTGGACGGATTTCGACGAAACTTGGTGGGGGATGAGGTATGGTCCAAGGATCATGCCATTAGATTTTGGACTTGGTCCAAGTCAATATGGCCGCTATGGCGGCCATTTTGAAAAAATATTTGAATTTTTGTTTTTGCACTTTCTACATGTTTTAAGTGATTTCCAACTCAAAAAAAATAAATTTGTTAGAGAAAATTTTTTTTCTTTTTTTCAAAATTTTCGATTTTATTTGAAATATTTGAATTTTTTTTTTTGCATTTCTACATGTTTTAAGTGATTTCCAACCCCCCCACCACAAAAAAATTGGTTTAGAGAAAAAACTACCCAGAAATTTTGCACCTTTTTTTTCAAAAAATTTCGATTTTTTTTTTTGGCATTTTACATGCGTGTCGATCTCGTTGTTTATTTATTCAATCGGTTCAGTCGAGTCTGATCCGTTTTGACCCTACAATGAATAGGATATCAGGTTCACTTAAGTGACCAGCAGGATTGGCGGGGAGGTTTTGCAGTCTACCGAGTGCTCCCCTCTTTAACCTCCGCCATCGAAGATGGACGGATGTTACTGTTTTCACCCGTCTGTTTGTTTGTTTGTTTTTGTGACAGTATTACGGAAAACTCCTGGACGGATTTCGACGAAACTTGGTGGGGGATGTATGGTCCAAGGATCATGCATTAGATTTTGGACTTGGTCAAAGTCCAATATGGCCGCTATGGCGGCCATTTTGAAAAAAATATTTGAATTTTTGTTTTTGCTTTCTACATGTTTTAAGTGATTTCCAACTCAAAAAAATAAATTTGTTAGAGAAAATTTTTTTTTCTTTTTTTTTCAAAAATATTTCGATTTTATTTGAAAATATTTGAATTTTTTTTTTTGCATTTCTACATGTTTTAAGTGATTTCCAACCCCCCCCCCCCACAAAAAAAATTGGCGTTAGAGAAAAACTACCCAGAAATTTTGCAGCCTTTTTTTTCAAAAAAATTTCGATTTTTTTTTTTTGGCATTTCTACATGCGTGTCGATCTCGTTTAGTTTATTCAATCGTGGTTCAGTACGAGTCTGATGCCGTTTACTACATGAATAGGATATCAGTTCACTTAAGTGACCCAGCAGTATGGCGGCGGAGGTTTGCAGTCTACGAGTGCTCCCTCTTAACCTCCGCCATCGAAGGGGACGGATGTTATGTTTTCACCCGTCTGTTGTTTGTTTGTTTGTGAACAGTATTACGGAAAAACTCCTGGACGGATTCGACGAAACTTGGTGGGGATTTGCTATGGTCCAAGGATCATGCCATTAGATTTTGGACTTGGTCAAAGTCCATATGGCCGCTATTGGCGGCCATTTTGAAAAATATTTGAATTTTGTTTTTGATTTCTACATGTTTTAAGTGATTTCCAACCAAAAAAAATTAAATTTGTTAGAGAAAAATTTTTCTTTTTTTCAAAAAATTTCGATTTTATTGAAAATATTGAATTTTTTTTTTGCATTTCTACATGTTTTAAGTGATTTCCAACCCCCCCACAAAAAAATTGGTTAGAGAAAACTACCAGAATTTGCACCTTTTTTTCAAAAAATTTCGATTTTATTTGTTTTTGCCTTTTACTAATGCGTGTCGATCCGTTTAGTTTAATCAATTCGTGTTCAGAGCGAGTCTGATCCGTTTGACACAATGAATGGATTCAGCTTCACTTTATGACCAGGCAGTATGGCGGCGGAGGTTTGCATTACCGAGTGCTCCCCTCTTTAACCTCCCATCGAAGATGGCGGAGTTACTGTTTTCACCCCTGTTGTTTGTTGTTTGTTTTTGTGAACAGTATTACGAAAAACTCCTGGACGGATTTCGACGAAACTTGGTGGGGGGAATGGTATGTCCAAGGATCATGCCATGTAGATTTTGACTTGGTCAAAGTCCAATATGGCCGCTATGGCGGCCATTTTAAAAAAATTTGAATTTTTTTTTTGCATTCTACATGTTTAAGTTGATTCAACAAAAAATAATTTTGTTAGAGAAATTTTTTTCTTTTTTTAAATTTCGATTTTATTGAAAATTATTTTATTTTTGCATTCTATCATGTTTTAAGTTGATTCCACCCCAAAAAAATTTGTTGATGAAAAAAAAAATTTGCAACTTTTTTTCAAAAAAATTTCGATTTTATTTGAAAAATTGAATTTTTTTTTTGCATTTCTACAGTTTAAGTGATTCCCCCCCCCCCCCAAAAATGGTTAGAGAAAAATACCAGAAATTTTGCACTTTTTTCAAAATTCGTTTTTTTTTGCCAATGTCTACTGTGTCGATCTCGTTTAGTTATTCAATCGTGGTTCAGTCGAGTCTGATCCGTTTTGACTACAATGAATAGGATATCAGGTTCACTTAAGTGACCAAGCAGTATTGGCGGCGCGGTTTGCAGTCAACCGAGTGCTCCCTCTTTAACCTCGCCCATCGAGAGGCGGAGGTTACTGTTTTCACCCCTGTCTGTTTGTTTGTTGTTTGTTTGTGAACAGAATTACGGAAAAACTCTGGACGGATTTCGACTACACTTGGTGGGGGGATGAGGTATGGTCCAAGGATCATGCCATTAGATTTGGAGTGGTGCAAAGTCCAATATGGCGCTATGGCGGCCATTGTTGAAAAAATATTTGAATTTTTTTTTGCATTTTACATGTTTTAAGTGATTTCCACCCAGAAATAATAAATTTGTTAGAGAAAAAAATTTTTTTCTTTTTTTCAAATTTCGATTTTATTTGAAAAATATTTTAAAAATTTTTTTGCATTTCTACATGTTTTAAGTGATTTCCAACCCCCCAAAAAAATTTGTTTGAAAAAAAAATTTGCAATTTTTTTCAAAAAAATTTCGATTTTATTTGAAAAATATTTGAATTTTTTTTTTTGCATTTTCTACATGTTTTAAGTGATTTCCAACCCCCCCCCCCACAAAAATTGGGTAGAGAAGAAAATACCAGAAATTTGCACCTTTTTTTTCAAAAAAATTTCGATTTTTTTTTTTTGGCATTTCTACATGCGTGTCGATGCGTTTTAGTTTATTCAATCGTGGTTCAGTCGAGTCTGATCCGTATTGACTACAATGAATAGGATATCAGGTTCACTTAAGTGACCCAGCAG
The DNA here is from genome assembly GCA_035128595.1 of Eptatretus atami. NCBI lineage: Eukaryota > Metazoa > Chordata > Myxini > Myxiniformes > Myxinidae > Eptatretus > Eptatretus atami. The sequence continues at coordinate 89,880,811 of CM068966.1, forward strand.
TATTGGCGGCGGGAGTTTTTGCAGTAACCGAGTGCTCCCCTCTTTAACCTCCGCCATCGAAGATGGCGGGGTTACTGTTTTCACCCCTGTCTGTTTGTTTGTTTGTTTGTTTGTGAACAGTATTACGGAAAACTCCTGGACGGATTTCGACTAAACTTGGTGGGGGGTGAGGTTATGGTCCAAGGATCATGCCATTACGATTTTGGCGTTGGTGCAAAGTCCAATATGGCCGCTATGGCGGCCATGAAAAAAATTTGATTTTTTTTGCGATTCTACATGTTTATAAGTGATTTCCAACCAAATAATAAATTTGTTAGAGAAAATTTTTTTTTTTCAAAATTTCGATTTATTTTGAAAAATATTTAAAAATTTTTTTGCATTTCTACCATGTTTTTAAGTGATTTCCAACCCCCCCAAAAAAATTTGTTTGAGAAACAAAAAAATTGGCACTTTTTTTCAAAAAAATTTCAGATTTTATTTGAAAAAATATTTGATTTTTTTTTTTGATTTCTACTGTTTTAAGTGATTTCCAACCCCCCCCCCCCCCCTAAAAAAATTTGTTAGAGAAAAAATACCCAGAGAATTTTCACCTTTTTTTCAAAAATTTCGATTTTATTTTTTTGGCATTTCTACATGCGTTGTCCATCTCGTTTAGTTTATTCAATCGTGGTTTCAGTAGGTCTGGATCCGTTGTTGCAACAATGAATAGGATATTCTCGTTCACTTAGGGACCCAGCAGTATTGGCGGGCAGAGGTTTTGCACTCTACCAGTGCTCCCTCTTTAACCTCCACCATCGAAGATGGACGGATGTTACTGTTTTTCACCGTCTGTTTGTTTGTTTGTTTGTGAACAGTATTACGGGAAAAACTCCTGGACGGATTTCGACGAAACTTGGTGGGGGATTTGCTTTGTCCAAGGATCATGCCATTAGATTTTGGACTTGGTCCAAAGTCCAATTTGCGCTATGGCGCCAATTTTGAAAAAAATATTTGATTTTTTTTTTGCATCTTCTACATGTTTTTAAGTGATTTCCAACCCCAAAAAAATAAATTTGTTAGAGAAAAATTTTTTTTTCTTTTTTTTCAAAAATTTCGATTTTATTTGAAAAATACTTGAATTTTTTTTTTTGCATTTCTACATGTTTTAAATGTATTCAACCCCCCCCCCCCACAAAAAAAATTGGGTTAGAGAAAAAAGCTACCAGAAATTTTTGCACCTTTTTTTCAAAAAATTTCGATTTTATTTTTTTGCCATTTCTACAATGCGTGTCGGATCTCGTTTAGTTTATTCAATCGTGGTTCAGTCGAGTCTGATCCGTTTGACCTACAATGAATAGATATCAGGTTCACTTAAGTGACCCAGCAGTATTGGCGGCGGAGGTTTGCCAGTCTACCGAGTGCTCCCCTCTTTAACCTCCGCCATCGAAGGATGGACGGAAGGTACTGTTTTCAACCCTGTCTGTTTGTTTGTTTGTTTGTTTGTGAACAGAATTACGGAAAAACTCCTGGACGGATTTCGACTACACTGCGTGGGGATGAGAGGTATCGGTCCAAGGATCATGCCATTAGATTTTGGATTGGTGCAAAGTCATATATGGCTTGCGCGCATTTTTGAAATATTTGATTTTTTTTTTGCATTTTACATGTTTTAGTGATTTCACCAGAATATATAAATTTGTTAGAGAAAAAAAAAAAGTTTTTTTTTTCAAAATATCGATTTATTTGAAAAAATTAAAAATTTTTTTGCATTTTCTACATGTTTTAAGTGATTTCCAACCCACCCCAAAAAAATTTGTTTGAGAAAAAAAAATGGCAACTTTTTTTTCAAAAAAATTTCGATTTTATTTTGAAAAATATTGAATTTTTTTTTTGGCATTTCTACATGTTTTTAAGTGATTTCCAACCCCCCCCCCAAAAAAATTTGGTTAGAGAAAATACGAGAAATTTTGCACCTTTTTTTTCAAAAAAATTTCGATTTTATTTTTTGGCATTTCTCATTCGTGTCGATCTCGTTTAGTTTATTCAATCGTGGTTCAGTCGAGTCTGATCCGTTTTGACCTACAATGAAATAGGTATCAGGTTCACTTAAGTGACCCAGCAGTATTGGCGCGGAGGTTTTGCAGTCACCGAAGTGCTCCCCTCTTTAACCTCCGCCAATCGAAGATGGACCGGAGGTTACTGTTTTCACCCCTGTCTGTTTGTTTGTTTGTTTGTTTGTGAACAGTATACGGAAAAACTCCTGGACGGATTTCGACTAAACTTGGAGTGGGGGATGCATGGTAGTGGTCAGGATATGCATTAGATTTGGATTGGGTGAGCCAATAGGGCCGCTATGGCGGCCAGTTTGAAAAAATATTGAATTTTTTTTTGCATTTCTACATGTTTAAGTGATTTCAACCAGAAATAAATAATTTGTTAGCAAGAAAAAAAATTTTTTTTCTTTTTTTCAAATTTCGTTTTATTTGAAAAATATTAAAAATTTTTTTTTATTTCTACATGTTTAAGTGATCTTCCAACCCCCCAAAAAATTTGTTTGAGAAAAAAAAATTGGCAACTTTTTTTCAAAAAATTTCCTTTTATTTGAAAATATTTGAATTTTTTTTTTTTGCATTTCTACATGTTTTACAGTGATTTCCTTTACCCCCCCTAAACAAAATTTGTTAGAGAAAAAATACCCAGAAATTTTTCAACCTTTTTTTAAAAAATTTCGATTTTTTTTTTTGCATTTCTACATGCGTGTCCATCTCGTTTAGTTTATTCAATCGTGGTTCAGTGAGTCTGATCCGTTTTGACCGACAATGAATCGGATATCTGGTTCACTTAAGTGACCCAGCAGTATTGGCTGCAGGTTTTGCACCTCTACCGGTGCTCCCCTCTTTAACCTCGACCATCGAAATGGACGGATGTTACTGTTTTCAGCCGTCTGTTTGTTTTTTGTGTTGACACGTATTACGGAAAATCCTGGACGGATTTCGACCGACTTGGTGGGCGGGATTTGCTATGGTCCAAGGATCATGCCATTAGAATTTTTTGACTTGTCCAAGTCCAATTATGGCGCTATGGCCGGCCAGTTTTGAAAAAAAAAGATGTTGAATTTTTGTTTTTGCATTTCTACATGTTTAAGTGATTTTCCAACCCAAAAAAAATTTGTTGATAAAAGAGAAAAAATTTTTTTTTCTTTTTTCAAAAAAATTTCGTTTTATTTTGAAAATACTTGAATTTTTTTTTTGCATTTCTACATGTTTTAAGTGATTTCCAACCCCCCCCCCCCCCCACAAAAAAATTGGTTAGAGAAAAACTACCAGAATTTTGCACCTTTTTTTTCAAAAAAATTTCGATTTTATTTTTTTGCCTTTCTACAGTGCGCTGTCGATCTCGTTTAGTTTATTCAATCGTGGTTCAGTCGAGTCTGATCCGTTTTGACCTACAATGAATAGGATATCAGCGTTCATTAAGTGACCCAGCAGTTATTGTGGCGGAGGTTTTGCAGTCCTACGAGTGCTTCCCCTCTTTAACCTCCGCCACGAAGCATGGACGGAGTTACTGTTTTCACCCCTGTCTGTTTGTTTGTTTGTTTGGTTTTGTGAACAGTATTACGGAAAAAACTCCTGGACGGATTTCGACGAAACTTGGTGGGGGATGAGGTTGGTCCAAGGATCATGCCATTAGATTTTGGACTTGGTGCAAAGTCCAATATGGCCGCTATGGCGGCCATTTTGAAAAAATATTTGAATTTTTTTTGCATTTCACATGTTTTAAGTGATTTCCAACCAGAAATAAATAAATTTTGTTAGAGAAAAAAAAAAAGTTTTTTTTCTTTTTTTCAAAATTTCGATTTATTTGAAAAATATTTAAAAATTTTTTTTGCATTTCTACATGTTTTAAGTGATTTCCAACCCCCCCAAAGACATTCTCTGTTTGAGAAAAAAACAAATTGGCAACTTTTTTTCCTTTCAAAAATAATTTTACGAATATTTATTTGGAAAAATATTTTGAATTTGTTTTATTTTGCATTCTATCAGTTTAACGTGATTCTGTCCACCCCTCTAAAAAAATGTTGTTACGAGAAAAAATACCCAGAAATTTCTTCACTGTCTTTTGTCAAAAAAAATTTCGATTTGTTATTTTTTGGCTTTTCTACATGCGTGTCAATCTCGTTAGTTTATTCCAATTCCTTACCGGTTCAGTGTAGAGTCTGATCGTATCTTGTACGAACATGTATAAGAAGATATTGTTCACTTAGCGTGCCCCAGCAGTCATGGCTGCGACAAGAGGTTTTTGCACGTCTAGCAACGTGCCTCCTCCTCTTTAACCATCACCATCGATAGATGACGGGTATGTTATTTCTCACGCCGTCTGTCTTTGTTTGCTTTGATTTGTGAAACTGTATTACTGGAATAAAACTCGGCTGCACGGATTTCGACGAAACTTGGTGGTGGGACATTTCGCTATGGTCCAAGGATCATGCCATTAGGATGTGGACGTTGCTCCACAAAGTTCATATGTGCCGCTATGGCGGCCATTTGAAAAAAATATTTGAATTTTGTTTTTGCTAATTTCTACACTGTGTTTATGTGCACATTTCCAACCCAAAGAAAAATAAATTTTTAGAAGTAAAAAGATTTTTTTTTCTTTTTATTCAAAAAAAATTTAATCCGGAATTTATTTTTTGAAAAATACTCTGAATTTTTTTTTTTGCATTTCTTACAGTGTATTTGCGTGATTTCCACCCCCCCACAAAAAACTTGTTAGTATTAGAGAAAAATACCAAGAAATTTTGCACCTATTTTTAAAAAAATTTCGATTTATTTTGTGCATTTCGACAGTGCGTAGTCAATCTCGTTTAGTTTATTCAATACGTGTGGTTCATAGAGTCTGATCCGTGTTTGAGCCTACAATGAATAGAGGATTATCAGTATTCACTATTAGTACCGCAGCAGTCATTGCGGCTGGAGCGTTTTGCAGTCTACCGAGTGCTCCCTCGTTTAACCTTCCGCCATCGAAGAATGGACGGAGGTTACTGTTTTCACCCTGTTGTTTGTTGGATTTTGTTTGTTGTGAACAGTATTACGGAAAAACTCCTGGACGGTATTTGACGAAACTTGTGGGGCGCGTCGATGGTATGCCGCTCCAAGGATCATGACCATTATCAATTTGGATTGGTGCAAGTCCATATGCCCGCGCTATGGCGGCATTTTGAAAATATTGAATCTTTTTTTTTGCAAATTTTCTACTGTATTTAAGTGATTTCCAACCAAAATAAATAATTTGTTAGAGAAAGAAAACAACAAAATTTTCAACTTTTTTTTCAAAAAAATTTCGATTTTATTTTGAAAAATATTGATTTTTTTTTTGCATTGTCTACAGTTTTAAAATGATTCCAACCACCCCCAAAAAAATTTGTTGGAGAAAAAAACCCAGAAATTTTGCACCTTTTTTTCAAAACAAAATTTCGATTTTTTTTTTTTTGGCATTTCTACATGCGCTAAAACGATCTTAGCTTCAGTTTAATTCAATCGTGGTTCAGTAGAGTTCTGATCCGTTTTTAACTTAGAATGATAGGATTCAGGTTCACTTAAGTGACCCAGCAGTATTGGCGGCGGAGGTTTTGCACTCTACCGAGTGCTCGCCCTCTTTAACCTCCGCCATCGAAGAGTGACGGAGGTTACTGTTTTCACCCCTGTCTGTTTGTTTGTTTGTGAACAGTATTACG
>CM068966.1:89904994-89920683 GCA_035128595.1 Eptatretus atami
TATAAAATAAAATTTGAATTTTATATTATTTAAGATATCCCTTTTGTGCCATTATGAAATGATAGGTCAGGTTGGGAGCATGTGCCAAGAACGCGGTCCGCTGCGTTCCACTTTCCGCCGGTACTCCAGGGCCTCATTGGCATCCCAGGCAGATGCCGAGGCCATCCCCATCTCCTTGAGATGACTGGTCAACCCTGCTGCCAACCACGAGGCACGTGTCGGCCCACTGGCTCCTCCACTCATGAGACTCCCTCGTGCGAGAGATGGTGAGCAGGATCAGCGTTCAGGGAAAAACGAGCCAATGTCCATACAGCCGAACTGACGCTCAGGACTTGCAGGTAACAAATTTCTATCCGAGTCTCTCTCACCCAACCGCTCGTTGGAACACAAAATCCGAACCAGCATATGCCAAGGATTTCCGAAGAGACCTGGTACCAAAGGATATTAAGGTCTCCGTTAGATCTTTGGTCAGAGTAAGTCTCGGCATCCTAAGAGCAATGACTGGAAGTACCAAGGACCTGAAGATCGGACTTTCGTCCCCCGACAGGTACCGCAGCGCCAACACCCATGCACAGTGAATATGACTCCCTAGCCCGACCCAGACGTCTTTGACCTTGACTCACCAGCCAGCAGAGGACATGAAGTATCCACTGCTAGGTAAGTGAATCTCTCACGACCTCAACATCCTCACACAAACGACACAGAAGACATGCAGCATCAAGATGTCACAGAAGCCTGATATTGTTTTGGACCAAGAACCCGTATATCCAGCGGTCCTGACTCCTTCATTTCAGTCACACGTAGGGCCCAAGGATATACTAAAGTCTCGAAAGATGACTGCATCATCTGCAAAATCAAGGCTCGGATTTGAACATGTCACGAACCCGCAGGCTATTCCTTCGACACCCTCCTAAAATCCAGTCCATACAAGTGGAAAAGTGTGGGGGCCAGTAACACCCTGACGAACTAGTAAAACTGGGAATAAGTAGAGATGGTACACCAACCTACCAGCACTTCTACCAGAGTAGAGTTCAGAATCAGATCGATAGTTTTGGTGGCACCCCAGAAGACAAGAATCCTCCAGAGACATCCGACGTTCACTGAATCAAACGCTTTACAGAGATCACATAGGCGTCAAGCAGCCCCTGCGAACTCTCGTCTGCGTTCGGTGAGGACACGAAGAGCAAGGATATTCGGTCATCGTGACTTTTTGTGTAAAGCTGATGCTCTGGGACGCTGGTGCTCAGCAGATGGTGGCGAACCTTGAAGAATTATCCGTGCAAGCCACTTGCCGGCACTGAGCAGCGTCACCCCTGGTAGTTGTTGCAGTCTTGGATCACCTCCTTTCCAGAGAGGAACACAAGGCCCTCTTCAATCAGTTGGGAATATGCCTGTGTTCAGGCAGAGCACAAAACTGCTGCAACGACACGAGTGCAGCTTTCACAGCTTGAGAGTTAGCATGGATCCACAGATCCCGGAGCTTTGCCCCGTTTCAACTGGTTCACCGCAGCCGTGTTTCACAAGCGACGGTGGCCAAGTTTGATTGGAGGGTCAGCAACAGGGATTGTAACACCTTGACGTCCAACTCGACAGCGGGGGATCAGCTGACAACGCTCAAAGTAACCGGCCCAGCGGCTTCACTTCAGACTTCTGTCAAAAGCTCTGTCTCTGCTCTACTGCAGTGCTCGGGGATGGGCTTGGATGAAGCAATGCGCGAATTCCCCTGTAAGCGGGTCGAGAATTACCTGTCACAGGTGATGCTCTACCCTACAGAATTCCTCGCATAGGCCTCCTTGTCACCCTCAGTGCACGTAGGTTACGCCTCAGCTTCTGCCATTCAGCCTGCCGCTGGACCTTGTCAATGGTATCCAGTGTCCCTTGAGAGACAAAATTCTTCTTTGCCCTGCGGTGAGTTCCAAGAATCCACCGGCAACATCAAGGACGGTGGTCTTGAGGCACTCCACAACTCTTAGACCCCAAAGCACAGACCCAAGTGTCCAGCTTGTTGCAACTTACTACATCTCATCTGACTTGCGCAACATCCAGCTAGGCTGGGATTGGTACCATTTCCAGGATTAAGGTGCAGCTTTAGAGTTTACTCAACAAGCTGTGGTCAGTTTGAGGAACTGAGCACTCGGTAGACCTGCAGTTCTGGATCATCTCCAGACGTCACTGAGGACATGGTCAATCTCCTTTGCCACACCGCCGAGCTTGGAATACAAGTCCAGCGATGAGCTGGTGGGCGCTGAACCATGAACAGCCACTAAGTCCATGGACTTCTTGCAAAGTCAAGGAACTTAGTGCTATCTGGTTCATAGTTCATGACCATGGGGACACACCACTCTAACCACGATCAGTTCCAGTCGATGCATTTGATCCCAGACTAGAAGTGTATCTCGTCTGGGGCACTGATCACCACAGACTCGAGCGTGGCTAGAATGCATCCTTCAGTGAGGCTCATCGCCTCAGTCGGAGCATAACACAGACCAGGGAATGACACTAGAGTGACGAATCCTTAATTCATAATACGCTCGTTGACCGGTGTTACCTCAACATTGGGGTTAGTTATTGGAGACACAGTACAGCAACTCCTTGGGTAGTAACATCAGAGCGCAGACAATAGTAGTGTAACACCCACTTATTCTTGCGAATGCCCGAACTCAGAGAGAGCTGCAATCCCGATGTCCAAGCTTGAGCTCAGATGTAAGAGACAGGTGACATCCTTTAGGGTAGGCAATCCAGCACCCACCGAAGGGACGCTCAGGTTAACCCAAGGAGACGCCGTCTGGGGATCGACACTCAGCCCACTCGACACCTGAATCTGACCCAGGGATGTTACCTCGTGGTTTCCTCTCTTCATCAAGATTATGGGGGTCCGAAGCTTTGCCCCAATCCGTCAATCCGGTGAGCTGCCATGCGAAGGGAAGGTGAAGGGTACTCCCCGAGTGGGTTTTCAGATTTTTTTGCGTTGTTTTGTGTTTTTGCGATGAAGGGTTTTTACGGTGGCCGAGTGAATCCTGCCACCAACTCCTGAATAAAAAGTAACCGTGCAGGGAGCTCCACAGACACGTTGGATAGATAGGATGGCGTGGCTACAAGAGCTCTCGCCTTGACAGGTTTGTTTTAATCTGCTGGGTGTCCATATCAACACCTCCTCACAGAAACTGTGGGGGATGGGTTTAGTCGCCGACACCGACCATGAAGGTTAGGTACAGGTTTTACATGTACGCTGTAGTAGGAAATCAACTGACCTGACAAGATTAACACTGAACCTGATGAAGAATAAATTCTTCTTTATGCTTGTTTGACACTATCTGGTCAGATTTTTTTGATAAGCAACATTTTTCATAAGCCCCGCATTTTCACGAGGTTTTTTAGCGACGCCATTTCTCTAAGCCCCGCTCTCTAATTCATTTCCAGTTAATCTGATCAAGAAATCCGAGAAATTCTAGGAATGTAGTGTTTTGAAAAATTCCAAGGCTTTGCTGGGTGTTAGCAATTTTTTCAACCATCCTCCTTTTGAAAAAATTTATCCATTCTCACAAGGTTCGCTGGCTGCAAGGGAATTTTAAAGATCTCATTTTGAAAAGATTCTCCATTTTCAGGCGTGCCTGGGTTGCCAGGGAAACCAAGCCCACCAGTCTTCTCTATAAAAGCCTCAAGCCCAGGCTCCATTTACAATATTTTTTGTGGCAATGGTGCTTGTGCTTGCTTGGACTCTATACTTGTATGGAACTAAACTTCAAGTTGATGAATGGATTCAACTCTTATCTGTTGAGGTAAGTTTATTTCCTATTTTCAGTTTGTTTAAGCATAGACTCATTTAATAATTAAATACTTAATTAATACATTATTATTCTCTCACAGGAAATTGTATCTGAAAATACGGATTTTGCCACAACTTGGGGGAAATTGTTGGTTGGTTGAGACCTTGTGAGCGACCAAGACCCACAGAACGAGCAGACTTTGAGTGGGATTTTTGGGTTCCTTGGAGATTCCTATTGTATGGAACTAAACTTCGTTGATGAACTGGATTCAAACTCTTATCTGTTGAGGTAAGATTTATTTTTCTATTTTCAATTTGATTTAAGCATAGCTCATTTAATAATTAATATTTATTAATACATTATTATTTTCTCTCACAGGAAATTGTATCTGAAATACGAAATGAAATACTGCTTTGTACACATTGGGGCAAATTGTTGGCTTGGTTGAAGACTCTATGAGACCAAGACCAACAGAACGATCTGTCCTTGATGACCCACAAGAGTTATACCTGGAGACACAGCAAAATCCTGAAAAAGAGTTTACAAAATAGTACTCATTGCAAGTTATCAAGACATATCCACTGAACAAGTTACTTGATGAGCCAGAATACAAGTTTTACCTTGAAGACTCACAATTCAGACATTTTGAAAAAGGAGTTTTCTTGATGATCCAGTTATACTATGTAGATCTATCATGAAACCCATAAAATTGGAAAATGGAGATTTCCTTGATGATCCACAGTTATTATGTGAGATCTATCACTGAACAACATAAAAATTGGAAAAATGGAGTTTTTTCCTGATGATCAACAGTTATACTATGTGAATGATATCATGACTTTGTGAGATGATAGTATTTTGTATATGTGAGATCGATAGAGAATCTTATCACGAAACCACAATATTTTGGAAATTGTGATTCTACTTGGAGTTTGGATAGATGTTATATTTTTGGAGCTTGAAATGTGGTTTCTGGTTGGATAACTCACATGTGATACGTATCTTTGAAACTCAACAGGAATGTGTTATTACTTGGAGACTGAAAGTGGTTTTATTGGAATGACTTGAAATGCTACCATCTTTGGAGATCTAAACCTATTGGATGTGTTTGTTGGATGGATGATGAGAGAATATCAAGAAAGTTTACTTCCCTTTCTCTTCATCAACCTGAAAGCTTAAAGACAGAATTGGAAGAAGAGAAAAAACATAAAAAATATATATATTTAGTTTGGAAGAAAGTGCAGCTACTCTATCTTTCTACTTATAAACTGAACTTAAAGACAGAATTGGAAAAAGAGAAAAAAAAAACATAAAAATATATATTGTGAATACTATTTGAAAAAAAATTGTGTTGGGCGAGGTTGGGTTGGGTTGATATTTGAATGTTGAGGTACACAGTCACATCACAAACAACCAACCACACACACACACCAACAACAAAAGTTAAGCCTTGCTACTTCAGTGAGATTCTGTGTTTGGGGTTCACAGATTCTGAACGTCCTTGACACACCATTTGATATACATATATTTATTACTGTATACACTCGGACTTGGCCTCAGTGTCCACAACGGTGTATAGTAGGAGGGAGTGAAGGCAACTTTGCTCCCATGGTATTATCTGCTAGTTTTGTCTTTGTATTCCTTGTGAAAAATGAACCTAAAATCTCTTCCCTTCTAATCATATCTACTTATAAGTCCAAGGAACTGTATTATTAATCAACTTTTTAAAAGCATTTGTCCAGTTTGTATAACCTTTTTCAAATGAGATTTCCACCTATAATTCTACGATATCAATTTGAACTTATTTGACATTAATCTCTTTTTCATATTTTAATTTTGTAAATGTTTCTGATGGTTTCTATTCGTTGACGTGTGAATCGTGTATTATACTTATCCACAATATCCTGAATAAAAGATGACCATTGTTGTGAACCGAGTTGTGTGAATTTTTTATAACTCTTTTAAGGTACGATTACGTTCAAAACAACGGTTTCCTTCATTAAAGGTACTGTATAATGTAATTGCTGTATTTTTAGAAATTCATAAATGTCTTGTTATAACTTCTCCCACCTCATCATCACAATTTTTAGGTTTCTCTTACTTTTATTAAATATCTGTTGAAAGGCTAACATAAGATTATTTACTGTTTTGTTTTTAAAGGACAACCCATGCGTATCTATCTCAAATCAATAACGGTTAAAGCATATTGTACCCCTTATCATTATTGAGTTCAATCAAATCAGGCACACCAGATATAATCAACTTCCTTGGAATAAACCTTCTTCTACGAACTTTGTGAATATTGGTTTATGTAATTCATCAGCTAATTGCTCTTCAGTCTAATGACATCTTAGAGCTATAGTTTTTTGAATTTCCAAGCCAAGTTCATTTAGCACTGATCATTCTTCACGATGAACCTTCAACTTTTTCTCTCAAGGTTGGATTTTGTATCAGAGACAAATTATACAACATTTCTCTATCGGCTTCATGCTTTTTCTCAAAGTTGTGGTATTCCATAATCAATATCGTGCTCATGCACACTTCATCAACCCTATTGTAGGTTTACTCCATGTTTAGGATTGTCTGCCTCAATATCTTTTATCCAAGTTTTGTGCCTGGACACAAGAATACCCTGGTAGATGTAATTCCCGGTATCCAGTAGTTGTAAATTTACTTCCTGATAAAAACTTTTGTATCTCCTCGATTTGTGTTTGGAGATAAATTGATTTTTTTAGACACACACCAACATTACCTTTTGTGATAACCGTTATTTACTTTTAATATATGAATATTTTTGTATTAGTTTTTTTTAACATTTGGACAATACTCATTTATTAGAGAAAAATTCCTACGAGTGAAACCTTTTTAGTTTCAACATGCACATTGATCATTAATTTTTAAAATAAAGAATCTAGAGAATGCCTTACTCTCTCCTCATTATTTAAGAAAATTGAAAATTGATAAAATCAATATCTTGCGATGAAATAGTCTTGTCGAAATATTGCAAATAGACTTGTCAATTTTTGTTTTCCTCCTCGGTGGGTTGAGTTATTTTCTGTAATACCCAATCTTTTTTTGAATCTCACTGGTTTCCATATTTTATATTATTTATTCTTCCTCTTCCTCCTCTCTCTCTCTTCTCTTTCTCTCTCTCTCTTCTCTCTCTTCTCTCCTTCCTCTCTTCTCTTTCTTTCCTCTAATCCTTCCGTCCCTTACTATCTGAATGCTTACACATAGAATCATACATATATCATCAGGATTCTTGTTATCCTGTATCCAAAAATATTTTTTTTACAACAGGAAAATAAAATTTTTTGATTTCTAAAAGAGCCTTCTTTTTCTTTTATATTTTTTCATTATTTAACATTTATTAATCTAAGTTGTCGGTTTATCAATCAGCATAAAGCCAATTTTTATTGAAATACATCATTCTTATGTTGTGAACATATTATTAAATACCGAATACCCTTTTTTGAAGGTATGCTTGGACACAGAAAATATTTCTTGAAGCCTTCTTGCTGTCATTTATGTATTAGAATATATTTTAGAATAATTATGACAGAAACACCCCCATCTTCATAGTTAATATTTGTATTTCCTTAATTATAATATAATCTGTTTTCTGTTTTCATGAATATAAACAGGCAAAACTATTATATATTTAATTAAATTCTTTTATGTTGTTTACTAATCGTGCTCCACAAACTCATCTCTATACATACAGGGATATATTCTTCCTTACGAGAGATATTAATGTTCCAGGTCTTAGGTCAATTTTAATGACATTATACCCTAAATCATTCATATCATACCCATTGTTCTATTTCAACAACATGCCCTTCTTTATAAAAATTTATTTTAATTCGAACTGTGTTGAGATCTGTATGAACTGTGAGAAATAACTTTGTATTTGAAACACGCGTTTATTTAAGGATATATTTGTGATAAATCTTAATCTCACAAGTCATTCGCGTCAGTCGGGCTTGGATATTTTAATTTATAAGCATTTTCATTTTATATTTTGTTATATATATTTTGTGTCAGCTGTGCCTTTGTGTAATAATTTGATAATCATATCCAGTTCTTGGAAGACCAAAGATAAGAACCATCTTTAACAATGTCATTTATATTAGATTAAAATAATGTCTAAAATTTTTATTTTTTTGAGTTGAAACACATATAGATATATTGACACACACTTGGAATTTAATCTTGGACTTGAAATTTTGATAAACACCATTCTGTAAGTTTTATGATTCAACAGGTGTGGAAGACCAAACTATCAAAATAATATTGTCTTGACTATTAAAATCAACCCAATGAGAACGTTCCATTATTATCTTCTAAGTTCATAATAATTCTTTGTATGTTGTGGCACGTTTTGATCATCTCTCATACAAATAACCAATTATGAATTTTTAATCCTTACAATATTTGACAAGTTGTAATTTGATGTGTATTCTTTCAAATTCTTAAACACTCATCATGCTCATTTATTTATTAGATATATCCATTACTCTTTTAGTTAATTTACACTGTTGTGCGATAGAAGAAAGCATATCTCCAACTAACAATCTTTTATCAGCAGAGCTTCAAGTTTTCAGCAATATCTACAATTACATCCCTCCACTAATTGTTTCCATACTTTGTATTGTCTTTCCAACTTTTTGAGCCGGGTTGAGCTTCTTTCGTTGCAGTTTCACGGCGTTTCCGTTGAAACCACCCTCATCTCCAACCGACTTAAACAGCAAATAAAGGAATTAGAAATGGGAGAAATCCTCCATCGTCTCTCTTATTGAATATTTTTCAACATTGGTTTTGTCATTTTAATTTTAATGAGCCAGTATCGTTCAAGATTTTACCTGTTCTTTGTGAGCAAAATCAATTCTTCTGCTCCTTTTCTCTGATTGTATTAACGTAATCGTACAAGGCTTTGATTTTGAACACAGAATGTTGTTATGAGATTGATTTGATTAACATATACCCCGTTGATTTGCCACTCATTTATTAAAACAAAATGTGAGACTAATCAAACACATTATTGTATGAATGCAATTCTGTTTTTCCAAAGCAAACAATATGTTCAATTCTTCACCTCTTCTCTTCAGAGTAGGGAAGTATCCACTCGATTAGACTTTATAGTTTCTTTGAGCGTCAGGTCAAACGCATAGATTGTATACAAATTTTAATGCGTGTCATATCAAAATAGGTTCTTTATTCCATTATCTACACACCTTTGGTAAGATGATGCTTACAAAAATCATTTTTTTCCCAATATTTCAATCTATCTCGTGGATAAAATGTTCATCTAGAGAAACGGAAGTTGTTTCACCTAGCATTATCACTCAATGCATTATTCTATCAGTAGCGTATTGCATCTGGTTTTATAAAATGATCCAAGATATCGTGGTTTCCTTCCAGAACACCCAATTCCAGTGTAAGTGGTTTGGTTGAGTTAACGTGTTGACACTTTTGAGGTATATATACTGAGTGGTTTTTGTGTTAAGTTTCTTCAACATCTCTTCCGTTTTAGATTAGGAGTATATTTCGAAATATACAACTCATTATCAATTACAATTTTTGCACCAAAAGCACTACACACCAAAACTAATCTATTTTCATTAATTCCTTTGTAGTTGAAATCTAATTTTAAGACCATACAGAACTTTATATGATAAAATCCAAATACTTTAAGAGAATGCACATAAAACTCTTAACTGCTTTTGTATACATTTAATTCTTTCTTGAGTATATCCAGGTCTGTGTTTGTTCCGTTGACATAGAAATAAAACCTTCGACAGCCCTTTCTTCTATCTGAATGAATATATCAATTTATCATTTCAGATAAGACAGAGATGGGTTTGAGATGAAACGTATAATCATATATCTTCAATTGCTTCAATACTTGTTATTTAGGAAAGATGTAAATTTTGAACCTGACTATTTGATTATTTTCTGTCGTTCTTGGGGAGGAAACTGTTTTGCTTTCTTAATTTCTTTTATGCTTGTAATTATAGATTCTTTTGGATTATTATGCTTTTAACAGACTGCTACATTTCACAGGCAGTTGACAATTAGGTTTATGTTAAGAATAGTTGAACCGATAACCATTGTTAATTATCCATTCGCTCTAAAATTGAGTGACCGAACCCTTTTGTTCTTTAGGTTTATAGATTCTTACATAATATAGTATACGTTCCTTGTAGTAATGAGGGAAAGGAAGCATCCTATCTCCTTTCGTAATTTTTATATTCCCAACTGTGTTCCTACAATACCACCGTATTTTATTTATTGGAATCTCACGTAGGTGAATTTGATGGATATATTTCACATTAAAAGAATATACGATTATTTTGGTGGTTTCTAAATTTATCCTGTGTATGGTTTTTTCTGAACAGGAGATAACGACAATTTTGGGTTCATATTGAATTTTAACAATTGGGGTTGAAGTATGCGCTAGTGAAATAGGTATTGTTTTGTATTCCTCATTATAAGCATCATCATTCACAGTGAATTAACGAATTTATTCCTGAGGATATTTGAATGCATCATACGTAGACGTCCCATTAGTTTCATCTTTTTGAGGAGAAACCATAATCTTAAATGAATTACATTGTGATCAACTTGTAGTTATTTTTAAGTTCATCGTTGATTTTGAAGTATTTTTTGAATATCAATACAAATTTTTGGTCTACCCTGTTCTTTAGAGAAGCAATTTGGAAGATATTTGAGAAATGTATGCTCGGGTGAGACTGTTTCGTTTTGTAAATAATAATATTGTATTTTTCTCAGTTTATATTAATAAGGTATATAGTTTCATGGACAATAAGAGGCCTATATCTTTGTTGGGTAAGTTGTATGGTAATGGGAATGAAGTGTGTGTGTTGTTGTGAATTAAAACTCGGATTGTGCTTCTCATTTTTTATATAGATAAATGTTTTATATGAGATTTATTATTATTTTCATGTTACTAACTGGTCTAAAAGGCTGATGCTCTTTAAAACAATTGTTATTTCAGCTTTCTACTACCTAACACATAAGTCTATTAACTATTGCGATGGGTCATTTAAGAAATAACCACTGAACAAGGAACTTAAAGCTGAATAATGTAGGTTTTCTCATTTGCTAAATGTTGCTAGAAGAGCTAACCCTATAATCAAAGGTCTCAGAATCATATATAGTGTTACGGTTGTGGAATTAATTACACATAAGGGTCCTGCAGGTGTAGATATATCGTAATTACATGTGTAGTTAGCCAACATTTGTTTGAGGAATATATGGATCCATTCGGGTGCGACACTTCAGTTAGCAGTTTTTTCTTTTACTGTGTTAATTGTGCAACACCAATAAACCAAATCCGAAAGGCTTCTACGACCACATCCAATATCACGACCGACATTACTCGGCCACTTACTTACAGCACTTTCAAGAAGAGCGTGCGGGCGTGCAGAAACAACAACAACGCTTGTGGGGTTTTCCCGCCTATTTCCCTCTGATTGCTTCCGCTGAAATCCCCCCACCGTGTGGTGTAAGGGAGGGTGTCGCAGCTCGCTCGATTGTGGATGCAGAGCGTGGGGCGGTGGATGGGCAGCCCCTTCGAGGTTCTGGAAGCCTCGAAGGAGAGGAGCGACAGAGGAGGGGCGCGGGAGGGCGACAGGGCGGAGCGCCCTACAAGGGTGTTTGGCGTGAGAGTCGGTTGGGGGTTGGTTGTTCTTGTCCAGTGGGGCTGAAGGTCTCTTGGTTCGTGCAAGCGATCGAAAGAGCGTGGAGTGAGGTCGACGAACGTCGTTCCTTTTCTGTTCCTTGTCCTGAGGACGGGAATTGGGAGAGTGGTTGTGATAAGCCAAAGGTTCGGGTTCTGTCGTTCGTGCGGCTGTCGAGCGACCACATGAGCGAGCGCGGCACGAGCTGGGACAGCGGAGGGACTCGGAGTACGGTCGCACAGGACTGAAGCTCTAGGAGTCGCGACTTCCTTTTCTTTTGGGTGTTTGTTTGTAATGTTTGGTGGCGCCAGTCTGTAAGTGAACTGTTTAGTGTTGTAATAATTTTATATTCGTTTTACTTTTCCTTCTTCCTTTTGACTGTATGGCTGTATACGTGCTGTGTGTGTGTGTAATAAAGTCTTTGCTTGTTAAACTGCTTTTCCCGCTTTGCTTCGTCTCCTTCTTTTATTGATCTCCATTGCATCACGTAAGGGATTGATGGGTTTTACGAGAGTAATGGAACGTCAAGGTCGACGAAACTGCCGTCGGTTATCCCTGGTAGTCGGAGAGCGCTTAAGGGTTCGTGTCCGGAGTTCGCCTGTGGGTGTACAATCCTCGTACGTATCGCGCGAGGTACTTAGGTAATCGACATTCCGCGATTCGACCTTTGCGGCGGGTAGAATGCGGACTGAGTTGTGGTGAGGTTAAACCCACCGTGACTGGCTGTGGCGTAGTTCGCCGGGTACGAGATGATTGTTCCGTTACGGGGCGGCGGCCGCAAGGAGTCAAAGCGGTGACTGCACGCGGACAGGCAGAATTGCGAAACTGTACTGGAGTGAGATTCGAATCACCGTCTCCAACTAATTTAGGAACGGATCAAGGGTGAGTGAAGGACCTCCCTGTTCCATTCAATTACGAGCATTTAAATTTAATTTCATGAGAAATAGATGGATTTCAAGGGAAGCGGCAGCGGGGTATTGGAAAAGTCTGATGGGGTAAAATGCTAGGTCCATTGGCCGGGCATGGTTATTTTTATAACTCCTGCGATGTGACCCAGGGAAGCTCAACCTATATTATGAGCACGGATTTTACCGGAACCTGGAGTCGCATAATGGCGGCGGATCGAACCTAGAAGGAGCGAGGGCTATTTTATGGAGCTGCGAATGGGTGACACGCGGCGATCCATAGACGCGTCAAACACGGGTCATGCTGGCGTGGCAGGGGTGGAGGCAATGCATTTGAGGGCTTCGGAGACAGTGTTGAAGTCGTTGCAACGGTGGAGAAGTGAATGTGTCGGGTATTACACCGTTTCTTTGAGTTGCACGAGGCACGGCGGCGCGTAGAACAGGGTTCATGAGGAATTACATGCGCGAAGTCAACGATGGGCGATGTACAGGAAGAAAGGAGGAGGAGAAAAACAACAAGCTAGAAAGGAAAAAGCAACACGCTTGGAATAAAAAGACTGAGAAGAGGTAGACAGGCAAAGATAATGAAATCGAGAAGAGCGTAAAAGAGGAGAGAATCCTTTGAGAAGAATGAAAACGAGCTAGAAAGAAACAAAGCGAGCAGATGGGAAGTAAAACACTATGGAAAACATATTGGAGGGGGATGGCGTTCAAAGAACTGAGGGGAGTTTGAGGAAATACATTGGAGAGAAAAAATGTGACAGATGGGGAGTTGGAAAATTGAGAAAGATAGAAAGGCATCAGAAGAGAAAGCTAGAAGGAAGATAAAAAGAGAGAGAGACGCTGGAGGAAAGGACGGGGAAATTGGCTGAAAAGTCAGAACAGTTGAAGAATGCAGGATACATGAGGAGAGGAGAAAGGAAAACAAAGCTAGAAGGAAAAGAAAAATATGGGATGGTGTACTGGAGGAGAGTAAGGAAGGCAGTTGAAAGAGAAACCTGGAAAGGAGATAGAAATGGAAGAAATGGAGGCGAACTAAAGGAAGAGTAAAAAAAGGGAGAATGAGGAGGGAAGCAGTGGAAAGAAGAATGAAATGGGAAAGGAAGCATGAACTTGAGAGAAGAATTTGGAAAACTTATGAGAGATGAGCACCAAAAAAAGAGACAGAACACAAACGAGCTGAGATGTTGAGAGAGGAAGAAGAGAACGGAGAATAAATGTTAGGACAAGTCTGCGAAATCAAACAGTCTAGATAGAAGCAAGGTCGCGTGTGCGGAGATGAGAAAGATTAGAAGAGAAAGCTTCTGAGTTACAGAAAACAAACAAAGAGACGAATTACAAATGATTGGGATGGGAGAGAAGAAAAAGAACAAGCGAGAAGAATACGTTAGGAACACACTGTCAGATGAACAGTGAAGGAAGGCCAGATTAAAGAATGAGGAAAAGAAGAGTACTGAAAGAAAAGATTGAATCAGAAGGAGAAATAGCAATTGAAGAAGACGAGATTGGAAGGAAGACGAAGGCAAAGTGGAATAGAAAACAACAAGAAATGCTCTTGAGTTACCCTTGAAAGAATATGAAATTGGAGATATAGGAACGGGAGTGAAAGAATAAAAAAAAAGACAGAACAATAAAAAGAAGTAAGGTTGAGTAGCAGGATAATGAAAGAGCAACACTGAAACGGAAAAAGAATCAACATTGAAGGACTATGAGTGGGAAGAGACAGGGGGTGAAGAAAATTAAAAAGAAAGCAGAAAATAAAAGAAACAAGGTGAATCGCAGAATAATGAAGAAAACGAAGAAACAGGAAAAAGACTAGCCAAGTGAAGAAACGATGAGATTGGAGGCCTGAAAGCATGAGGAACAGTGAGAGAAATAAAAACATCAGTTGAAATTAAACCAGCTGAGGGAGAGCAAAATTTGAGTCCATGAGATCGCAAAACTCGCGGAAGAGAACGAATCAGATCAAAGCTCGAGAGGAAGAACGCTCAAATCGAAGTGAATGTACCAAAAACAAGTAAATAAGAACAAGGGGGAAAATGTATAGACGCAGGAGTAAAAAAATAATAGTGGAGACAAAGCACGGAGGTAATGGTAAAGGGACTGAGTTTGCAGAGCGGGAGAGTAGAGATGATTGACGGGTTAAAGTGACGAGACACAGCACACGGAGTAGTGGAGGATAAGTGGGCGAGCTGGGAACGTGTGGGGACCCGGTGCAAGCAGCTGAGGCTCCCTTCGGGAACAGAGGGACGCTATGCTCCCCGATGGATGACACGACCAGCGTGGGTTCTCGTGTCAAGAGAGTTTGAGGGCGAGTGGCGAACGGGTGCATGTGTTGGGGGTATAGAGGCCCGGGAACCTTGTGGGAGAAACGATCCCCAGTGTGGTTGTGCAGGTTGGTGTGTTGCAGTGTGCGGAGATGGTGCTTTCAGAAGATGGTGTGAGTGAGACCCGTGGCACGTGAAAGGTTGGGTGTGAGTTGAGAGGGCGTGTGAGAGAGACAGTGTTGGTGTAGAGTAGGGTACTCGAGGTAATGAGGTGGGCTGTGCAAATGCAACCGCTCGGTTGATTATTGCGTGGTGTGTGAGCGTCGTGAGAAGGTTGCGTGGGTCGAATGGAGGCGACGCACAGAGGGACAGAGGGGGTAGCGGCGTAGTATTTAGCAAGGCGGGTTGCACGGCGCGAGCGCGAGGTCCGTGCGTGACGACGGGCCGCAGTGCGCACTTGCGAGTGTAGCCGGTCCGTAACGCACGCGTGGATTTGAAATCCCCGCGTATGGAAAAAGTAGCAGGATACCAATTGGACCGGATTGTTCTCCAGGCGGCGCGTGTGTGTGAAACTCTACGTGGCTGCGCAGGTGTTCTGTTCGCAACGACTCGAGGTTAAGGATCGGCGAAGAGAGTGTTGTGTGGGGAACCTGGAACAGGTTAGTACAGGTTTACATGGTACCTGTAGCAGGTCACAGATCTAACCTGACCTGACACAGATCTAACCTGACACCTGACATGAAATGATAAACTTCTCTTAATGCTCTTGTTTGACCACATCCTGGCCTCAGATTATTTTTGCATAAGCCACACCCATTTTTCATAAGCCCCGCCCACTTTTCACGAGGTATTTTTAAGCCACGCCCACTTCTCCTAAGCCCCGCCTACTCTTACATCATTTCCAGTTCACCTCTGACTCAAAGAAATCACGAGAAAATTCTAGAATGTTATGGTTTTGAAAAAATTCCCAAGGCTTGCTGGGCTGTTAGGCAATTTTTTTCAAACAATCCTCCATTTTGAAAAAAATTTTCTCCATTCTCACAAGGC
>CM068966.1:89920708-89932109 GCA_035128595.1 Eptatretus atami
TACATCGGACGCACAAAGGGCTGGCCGGCTGGCCCAGGGAAGGGGCAAAGAAGCCGCCAGGGGAAAAAAAAAAAAGGCTCCAGACGAACACAACAGGACAACAGCTGACTGGACAAAACAACAGTACAACATGTCGGGACGCACAAGGGGCCGGCTGGCCGGGGCCCAGGAAACAGGCGGCGGGAGAAAAGAGGCAAGCCAGACGCCAGGGAAACAGTAGGGTGACGTGCAGGGAGGAAGGGAGGGCGGGGCGGACTGGGGGGGCCGGGGAGGCGACGGAGGGAACGAAAGCGGCAAGGGTGGGAACGGGAGGCAAGGCGTAGCGAGGGAGGAGAGTAGAGCGGGTGCAGATGGATTGAAGCGAGACGCAGGGAAGAAGTAATCCGGAGGAAGACATGATGAGTGTCGCACGGAAAGGGGTGCGGAAAATACCGGTGGCAACAACGGGGGGGAAAGGGGGGGCGGGGAAGACCGGGGAGTTTGTGCGACAAGACCACAGACGAGCCGACCGGAGGCCCAACCAAAGAGGGAGACCGGGGAAGACCAGCAAAAGCCGTGGAAAAGAGGGGACAGCAAGAGGACGCAGGGCGAGGGATCAAGACAGACCCACGAACAGAATGACCTGGTGAGGAGCCAGAATGGGGACCGGGAAGACGCAATAAGGGGAAAAAAGCCAGGAAGGAGGTGCGGCCGGAGGGGGAAGAACTGACAGGGGAGGACGCGGGAAAAGGGGGCGGCCAAGAGGGGCGAAAGAGGGAACCTACCGGGGGACGTCACAAGGGCAGACATGGAAAAAGGAGATGGCGGGGAGCCACTGGATACTAGGGCTAGGACGGGAAACCTACAAAAGGGGAAAAAGGAGAGGGGGCCGGAGGAGCCACAGGATAGGAGGAGAGGAGCACGGAAACCCAAAAAAGGGGAAAAATGGGGGGAGGGCACAGTAGACGAGGGGAGAGCGAGCACGGGGTTTCCTTTGTAAAAAGTTGATAAGGGTTTTGGGGGCCGGGTGGATGGCCATGTGTGTGTGGGGATGTGTTAGCTAGCACCGGACATTCTTTACAAGAGGGTCGGGATGTGTGTGGTGTTTGGTTGTTTGTTGTTTGGAGAGTTGTGTGGTGTGTGTGGGGGTGTGTGTTTGTGTGTGTTGTGGCGTGTTGTGTGTGTTGAGTGTACTTTTTGCTCTGATTGTGTGTGTGTGTGTGGCCGTTGTTGTGTTTGTGTGTGGTCGTTGGTTTGTGAGAGCAATTGTGTTAATGTGTGTTGTCTGGGAATGTATGTGCTTTTAGGAATGTGTGTGTGTGCCGGTGTGTGTGTAGCATTGTGCGTGATAAGACAAAATGGTGTGAAGTGTAAAAAAAAAACGAAAATGTGAGATGTGTGTGTGGCGCTTGTGTGAAAAGGTTGTGTGTTTGTTGTGCGGACCCCCCCCCCCCCCCGGGCGACGGCAGCAAACCGGAAAGCCTTAAAAGACAGAGGGAAGAAGAGAAAAAAAAAACAGAAAAAAGAGAGAGGTGGAAAGACGGACGGGAGGGAAAAAAAAGAATGGTGGGAGAGGGGGGGGAGGGGAGGGTGAAGGGAGGGGGGGGGGGAGTGGGGATGGTGAAGGAAAGGGGGGGGGGGAGAGGGGGAAGAGGAGGGTCGGGCGGGGGAGGATTGTGAGGGGGGGGGGGGGGAGGGGTGGAGGGGGGCGGGTGGGGGGGAGGGGTGGAGAGGGAAGGGGAGGGTGAGGGGGAGGGTGGGGGAGAGGGGAAGGGGAGGGGCGGGGGGGAGAGGGGGAAGGCGGAGGGGGGGATATGGTGGAAGGAGGGTGGGGGGGAGAGGGGAGGTGAGGGTGGGGGGGAGAGGTTGGAAGGGAGGGGGGGGGGGGGAGGCGACACACCACACACACACACACACACCAAGACAAACCCAAAGTGAGGCCTGGGGACGAGGCAGGGAGGAGGCGGGGGGGGGGGGGGCAACAGGACGGCGAAAGGGGGGGAAAGGGGCCCCCCGGGGGAACCCACACAGGAGAGACGGCAGAGGCCACTGGGCGAGACCTGGGACGTGGCCGCGAGGGGCCACAACGGGGGGGATGGGGAGAGAAGGGGCCAAACCCGGGGCTCCCCAGCGGTAGAGGCGGCGGAGGGTGGGCGGGAAGGCCGGTGAAGAAAAGTGAACCGAAAGCGGGCCCCGGCCAAGTCAGATAGAGCGGAGAAGGCCAAGAACCGGAGCGAGGAAAGCAACAAGGGGAAAAAGTGCGGGCGTCCAGGGGGAGGGCAACCGGGGCAAAAGGAGAGGGCCGAGCGAGAGGCGGACGAGAGCACCAACGGGGAAGGGAGGGGGCGGACAGGAAAAAACACGCTGTGGTCAGAGGCGAATGGGGTAAGGGGGCGGAGGGGCGAGGCGGGGACGTTTGGGAGCGGGGCAGGAGACCGAAGGACAAGTAGCCTGAAAGAAAAGCAGGACCAGGAGGGGAACCGAGGGGGGGGAAGTAGGGGAGAGAAGGCGCGCGGGAAGGGGAGTAAAGCGGGCCAAGAACAAAGCGGGGCCGGCAGGAAAGGGACGGAGAGTAGGGGAAGGCGGGAGGGGGGAGGAAAGGCAGGAAGGGCGGGGGAGAAACGCGCCACCCGCAGAGGGCCACAAGGGGGTAGGGGGGCGCGGACGGGGATGAAAGAGCATGGGGAAGGGCGAGCAGAAGAGTGAGGACCGGGGGGGGGGGGGAAAGGACACCCAGGCGGGAGCGACGCCGCAAGCAAGAACGGGGAAAGCAGACGGGGACCCGAGCAGTAGGGAGGG
Organism: Eptatretus atami; assembly: GCA_035128595.1. Classification (NCBI taxonomy): domain Eukaryota; kingdom Metazoa; phylum Chordata; class Myxini; order Myxiniformes; family Myxinidae; genus Eptatretus; species Eptatretus atami. Next base: position 89,923,487 of record CM068966.1, read on the forward strand.
CAAGCAAAAGCAGCAGACCGAGAGAAGCAACGGCCGGGAGAAACCGGCCGGCTACGAAACGGGGGGAAGATGGGGTGAGGGAAGGCAGAGGAAGCGAAGGGCGCGGCAAGCGGAAGGACAAGCAGGAGAGCCGATTAAGGGGGGGGAAGGGCCAACCAGGGCAATGGGCAGGAGCAGAGCGGCACGAATGAAGCGAGCAACGGGGCTCGGAGCGGGGGAGGGCGGAGAGAGACAGGAGACAACATGCGCTAGCGCGGCAGGCGGGGCGGCCAAGGGGGGAGAGGCCAGAAGCAAGATCGGTGCCGCAGGCACCGGCAGCAACCGAGGGAGGGGGGACGCCAGGCGGGAGGAGGGGCTGCCCGCAGCGAGCGGGGAGCCAAGGGGGGGCGGCCACAGAAAGAGAGTCCGCGGAGAGGAATTCCCCGGGGAGGCCAGAGGGGTAAGTGGCGGCCGGAGAAAAACGGGTGTAAGAGCTCCCCGAGGGGGGGGGGGAGAGAAAGTACACGGGGGGGAAGCACACGCCGAAGAGGGAACCGGGTGGGAGAACCCGGGGAGGAGGTGAAAATAGGAAGAGTGTCGGAGGAGTGGGCGGGGGACAGGGGAGACAAGGGAACGCAGAGAGGGAGGAGAAAAGGCCGACAGGGCAAACCGGGGAGGGGCCAACAGGCACAGGGGAAGTGAGGGGGAAACAGAAAGAAGCCTGAGAAACGGCGGGACGCGCGCAGCCAGGGAGGAAGAAAAAAAGGAAAAAGTGAAGCAAAGGCAAGAGCGGGTCCGGGAAAACGAGGGCAAGAGGCTGGTCGAAAGAGGGCAAATGAGGCGGGCAAGGCGCGGGGGGCCGCCGCGGACGGGGAGAGGCAGGTGTGGCTGAAGACCCCAAAGCGGTGGGGTAGCGCACGGGGGCCGAGGGGCAGAGGGAGGCAGGCTCAGCGCGGGCCCCCGGCCGCCCGCGCCGCCCGCGCCGACCGGCGGCGGCTGCGCGCGCGCCTTCCGTCTCGCGCGGCGCGCGCGGCGCCGCGCCGCCGGCGCGGGCTGCGCCCGCGCCGCCCGCGCGCGCGCGGCGCCGCGCCGCCGGCGCGCTCTGCTCCGTTGCCGCCGCGGCGGGCGCGGCGGCGCGCGCGGCAACGTGCGGCCGCGGCCCGGACGAGCCGGGAAGACTACCACCCCATAGAAGATGAGAGACAGAGAAGGCAGCGGGATGGGGGAGGCCGGTAGCCAAAAGAGAGGGGTTACAACAGGAAACAAGAAAACGGCGTGGGGAGTGCGAAAAGAGCCGGACGGGGGCGGAACGGGAGAAGGGGGGCAGAGAGGGAAGAGGCGAAGGAAGCGAAAGGGGCGGGGAGCAAACAGCAGCAGAAGGCAGCGGGGAGGGAAAAGACCGCAGGCGGAGGGGGGAGAACAAGGAGGAAAGACGAATACCCGGGGCGGGAAGGGAGGCGGGACACTCAAAGGATAAGGGGAGGGAAGGCGGCGGGCGGGTGGAGGGAGGAGAAAAGAGAGGGCGAAGAAGAGGACGGACACGAAAAACGCCCCAGCGGGCCGGAGGGAAACCAGGGGGAGTGCCGGACGGAGGAGGAGAAGCCGGGGGGCGGGGGGCAGGAGAGAAACGAGGGCAACCAGGAGGGATGACCCGGAGGAAAGGCGGGGAGGGGGGGGACGAAGAGGGGCGCCACAAAAGCAGGCGCGGACCAAGGGGACGAAGAGCGGCCGGACGAGCGGAGTCGGGGCCGCCGGGAGGGGCAAGGGGAAGATGACCAAGGAGAGCCGCAGCAGGCAGAGCAGACCCCAGGGGGCGAGGCGAGACAAACGAACGCCCGGCGGAGAAAAAAAGGTATGGGAAGGCGAACCGGGGAGGGCGGAGGAGGACCGGGGAGAGAAAAAGCAACCACGGCGGGAGCGGGGGAAGACACGGCCGGGAGGGAAGGAGAGAGGAGGGAGAAAGCATCGGAAGCGCACCAAGGCAGGCGCGGCAGGCGGGCGGGAGAAGTGGGGAAGTGAGAAGCAGGTGGCAGAGGAATGAGGGGGGATAGGAGATGGAGCGGGCAGCGGGGGCGGGGGGGAAGAGGGGAGAAAGCAAGAGCCAGGGCGGGGGAGACACCAGAGAGAAGCAGGCGGGCCCACAGAAGGGAGGATAGGAGAGGAAAAAGAAGTGCAGAAAAGAGGGGCGGGGGGGGAGGGGAAGAACACAGAGAGACAGAAGGGACCACACACGGAGAGGGAAGGCTAGGGACGGAAGGGGGAGAAAACACCCAGGCGGAAGAAGGGGAGGACGGCAACTAGGGGGGGAGACCAAAACGAGCAAAAGAAGAGGGGCGGGGACGAGGAAAGACAAACCAAGGAGAACCGGGCCGGAGGAGCGGCCAAGGCCAGAAGAAGGGGGCGGGGTAGGGGAGGCACAGGGGTGAAGCAGCTGGCGCAGACAAAGAACACAGAGGAGGGGGAAGGGAACGACAGAGGGGACAAGGGTAGAGGGGAGGGGGGAGGAGGCGAAAGGCGGGGAAACCACGCAGCAAGGCGAGGGAGGAGGAGAATAGAGCAGCCAGGACAGGGTAGGGAGGGGACACCGGCGGGGGGCGAGAGAAGAAGCAGATCGCCAACGACAGCGCGCGGGAGAGGCAGACGAGCAAGGGGGTGCAGCAAAAGCGACAAGGACACCACGGCCACGAATGGGGGGGCCAAACGCGGGGGAGGGCGGGCCAAGGCGGGGGGGCCGAGGGGAGCCGGCCTGGCGGGGGCAGGGGGCACCGTCGGGGGAAAGACCACCCGCAAGGCCGACAACGCACGTAACCAGCAAAAGAAAAGGAAGGAGAAAGGGGAGAAAGCGCCAGCGGCGCGGGAGGAAAGGGGGGCAACAGGGAGGGGGGCAGGGGAAGGGGAAGGGAGCCGGAGGCAGAGGGGAACGGGGCGCTGGGGGAGCAACGCAAGGCGGACGGCGCGGGGCGCGGGGAAGGAACGGGAAGCGTACACAGGCGGGGGAGTGGACACAAGAGGAGAAGGAGAAAGAGGGAGGGGAGGATCAGAGTACCCCAGGGGGGACGTGCCACGCCAGGGAGGGAACAAAAAAGGAGGGGAGACGAAGGCAGAACCCAGGAGCGGGAGGAGCCTGGAGCGGGGGCGAGGCCAAAAGCAACAGAGGGAGCAACGGCGGCAAGCGCGCCGCGGGAAGGGAGAGGGCGCGAGCCACGCGATGAGAACGGGAGAGGGGCCGGGGAGCACGCAGGCAACACAGAGAGGGAGACAAAGGGGAAGGCGGTGCGGAGCCAAAGAGGGGCGGGGCGCCAGGACGGGCACACACCGGGGGAAGCGGGGAGGCGCAGGCGGAAGCAGGGGGGCCCAAGGAAGGGCCAAGCGAGCGCGGGGAGAAAATGGGCCGCGAGAGAAACAGGAAGGGGGCACCGGAGGCAGGAGCACGCAGGCGGGGGGAGCGGGAGCAGATCGCCAGCGGGGGGGAAAAAAGGTAGCCACAGAGAGGGGGGCGGGCCGGCCAGAACACCCGAGGCCACGGAGGGTGGGTGAGGGACGGGGGGACACGGCGGGTGAGGGAGGAGACGGAGGGGGGGCGGGGGGGAAGGGGCGAGGCAACAGGGCGGGGGGAAGAGGAGGAGGAGAGGCACGAAGAGACCCACGCAGGGCAGCAGGACAAGTGATGCGGGCACCAAAAGCAGGACCAACAACCAAATAGGAAGCGGGGGGCAGATGCAGTAGGGGGCGGGAAAGCGAGGGGAGACAGACAGAACGTCGAGCAGGAGCACGAAAGCCAAAGAGACCGGGAGAGGAACGGCCACAGGAAAACGAGGAAGGCGGGGGAGCGCAGGAGCGCGCCGGCGGGAAGAGAGCCAGGGGCGGGGCGGGGCCCGGGGAAAGCAGAAGAACCGGCGACAGACCCCGGGCCAGGCTAGCCGGAAGGGAGAGAGGAAGGGCAGAGGCAGAGACAGCAGAGACCAGAAGGCAACCGCGCAACGGCGGGGGGTGCCAAGGGACAAACAAACAACGATCAACAGGTGCCAGAGAAAGGCAGGGACGAGGGGAGCGGGGGGAGGCCCAGCCGAGGGAGGGAAGGAACGCAAGAAACGGGCTGAGAGAGGCAAAGAAGGGTGGGGAGGAGGGAGGCAAAACGGGGGGACCAGTGCAGGCCAGGCGGGTGCCAGGGAGGGCAGGGACCGGGACAGGAGCGGCTGGGAGGGGAGGGGGAGAGGATAGGGAGCAGCCAAGCGTAGAGACGAGCAAGGCGGCCAGACGGGGATGGAGGGAGGAAAAAAGACGGGAAAACGGGGGAAACCGGACCCACAGGAGGGGAAGGGAGGGGCGGGCGGGCGGGGGAGACAACTGAGGGGGTGCCGGCGGAAGGGAGGGGAGGCGAGGGGGAAGGGAGGAGAGTGCGTGGGCAGCGGGGAGGCGCTTGTGGGCAGCACCGCGACAGGGCCCACAGCAGAGCAGTGTGAACCAATGAGGGCGGGAGGGGGAAGAAGGGGAAACCGAGACCAGGAGAGGAGAAGTGAGCCCATGCCGCTAAAGGGGCCAAACACCCCGTGGGCGCGGGAGGGGAGGGGAGCGCGACCAAGAGACAGACCGGCACCGGGGGAGGAGGGAAAGAACAGCCAGCCCGGGAAGGATGGGAGAGGGGCCCAACGGCGGGGAGCACGACAGAACCAGCGGAGGGGTGAGGGGAAAAGGCACGGAGGGGAAGCTGGAGGGAAGAAACGGCGCCAGGAAAGAAAGCAGACGAGGAGCGGGGGCGGGGAGCCGAAAAAGGGACGCGGGGAGGGGGGCCGGACACAGGGAGAGTAACCAAAGTGGGGGGGGCCAGAGGGAGGGAGAAACCAAGGGGGAGGGGGAGGCGCGGAAGGGAAAAGAGGGAGGGGTGAGGCCGCAGGGAAGGCACGGCAAGCAAAGCACAGGGAAGGAGACCGAAGGGATGGCCGGAGGAGGGGGAGGACAGAGCACGGGGAAAGGGCCCAGAGGGGCAGCGGGGGGGAGGAGAAACCCAGAACGCGCGAAAGGAGGAGCAAGTGGGGGAAAGCAACGGGAGGAGGGAAGGGGAAGCGGGGAGGGGGAAGGAGGTTGGGGGAGAGCTGAACAAGAGGGGGGGGGGGCAGCACCCGGGCGGGCAGAAGAGAACAAGGGCGGAGGAGGGGGAGAAGCGCAGAGGCGCCGGGGGGAGACGGGGGGGGAGCCACCGCCCGGAGGGAACGAAACGTGGAGGGGGCTCGGAAGAGGAAAGAAGAGGAGAGGGGCCAGGACAGAAAGAGGCCGCAGAGGGCGGGGGGGCAAGGTGGGAGGGGGATGGAAGTAAGATGGGGGCGCGGGAGGGGAAAGGAAAAGAAGCGAGGGGCGGGGAGCGGAGGAAGGAGGAGAGAAAAGGGCGAGAGAGGGAGAGGCGAGGAAGGAGGGGGCAGGGCAGCACGGGGCGAAAAGGGCGGGGGGCCGGAAAACACGGGGAGGGCCAGGCCGGCGGGAACCGAACAACAAGAACAGGCGAGGAACGAAGGGGGAGGGGCCAGGAGGCGAAGAAAACGAACACGGAACCAAGGAGACGAAAGCCGGAAGAAGGGGGCGCCGGCGCACTGGGGTTGCCCAGGGAAACCATGCCCAACAGTCTTTCTCTATAAAAGCCTCAAGCCCAGGCTCCATTTTCGACATATTTTTTTGCTGGCAATGGAGTGCTGTGTGCTTGCTTGGAGCTCTACTACTTGTATGGAACTAAACCTTCTTCGCCCCAAGTGCTGTGGCAAAATCGGTATTTTGAGTATTTGCATTTCAGATACTTTCATGTGAGAGAATAATAATAATGTATTATTACGTTATTGCATTATTAATGAGTCGATGTTTAAAGGGAACTGAAATAGGAAATAAATCTATACCTCAACAGATAATAGGTTTGTAATCCATTCTTGTCAATTGTAGGTTTAGTTCCATAAATATTTCGAACCTGCAACAGCTCATTCCATCAGGCCTAGCTCGTTTCTGTGGGTCTTCGGTCGCTCATTGAGTGTCCCCTAACGTTTACTTCTTTTGGTTTGGGTCATCAAGATTCGGCTTTTTCTATGGGTGCTGGTGCACTCTAATGGTCTCTCAACCAAGCAACAATTTCACCAAGTTGTATGGCAAATCGGATATTTTCAGTATTGGCATTTCAGATTACAATTTCCTGTGAGAGAAAATATATGTATTAATTTTAAGTTATTTATTCATTATGAGGTTCGTGTTTAAAAGGAACTGAAATTAGGGAAATAATATCTTACTCACAATAAATAGGTTTGTCCACTTCTTTCAACTTGTAGGTTTAGTTCCATAGAAATATTCGAACTGCAAACAGTCTCATCCAACTCATGCGCAGTACAGCACACCATTGCCAGCAAAAAAATGTTTAAAATGCGTCTGGGTTGACCTTTTATAGAGAAAGACTGTGGGCGTGGTTCCTTCTCCATTGGAAATTCCCTGGGCAAGCCAGGCATGCTCGTTCGGAAAATTTTCAAAACCATAACATTGTAGAATTTCCTCAGTGATTTCTGTTGAGTTAGAGATGAACTGGAAATGATGTAAGAGAGGCGGGCTTAAGAAAGTGGGCGGGCTTGAATGGGGTGCTATGGAAAATATCTCAGAAACTGTGGTGGCGGGCTTTAGAAGTGGCGGGAGCTTAGCGAAAAGTGGGGCGTGGCTTATGGAAAACTCTAAAGTGGAGGTATGAAAGTGGGGCGGGGGCGGGTATAAGTGGCTGGAAAAGGGGTATAAGTGGCGGGGCTTAGAAGTGGCGGCTTGAAAAAAGTGCGCATATGCAAACATGAGTATGCAACTCAGGAGGTGGTCAGGATTGAAGATCAATTGAGAGAATATATCATTTCAAAACTGGCCAAAGGGTATCTTGAACAAATATAAAGATTCCAATGTTTATTTTTAATATTTTTAGGATGCGGGTATTATTGTGCCAAAAGGCAAATTAAACTGATTGAAGGAATTTGAGAATGAACAAATCTATTAAGGTTCAATGTGTGAGCAACATATTCATTGGTTATTTGAAAGTAGTGTTCCCTAGGCTATGCATGTGTTTCAATATTCTTTAGCAATCCCCTTTGAACAACCACATTACTACTATGAACCGCATCTTTTATCTTGTTTGCATTTGGTTATTTGAAATAGATGATGCCCCTAGTGTTACAAAGGGAGACAAACAATTATTACCTTGGGTAAAAAGGGGTTATTTTTAGGGAAAAAAAAAAATATGAATCGCTGAAAATCCCCATTCATTTACATGGTGAAAAGTGAGCCAGGACATCAGTATATTCACCTGACTATTGTGTTTTCTGTGTTTTAATGTTTTCGATTCTAAAGGGATTTTATTAATCCTTCTTTGTGAATTTGCCTTTGCAGAGAAACAAAATGAAAAGGATTCTTGTGTCCAAGTGTTCCCCGTTGGGACGCACATCTTGAAGTTCGCTTCATTATCCGCGCTGACCGGACTCTTTGGTTTTCCCAGACGATGTCAACTTACTGGTGTATCCATTAACAACAAGAGAAGAACAGTTGGTCTCTAAACATCACTGAAGGGGGAACGACCAAGGAATGTGATGAAAACCCAGTGTCGTTCTGTGTGTTTTTGAAAGAATGTGTTAATGCGTTCATCAAGTTTATATCAACATCATCAGAAATATTTACCATTTCGGTGCTTTGAATCCTACCAAGGTGTCATCACGCTGCAGTAAGGCCTTACTCATTATCAAATTTTGATCACATCAACAAAATACATTTCAGGTTGAAACCATTCATGTGTTCAACGTGATCGTGCAAGTACACTCCTTACTCAATCATCAAGTTTATTCACTATCAAAATACATACAGGTTTGTCTTGTTGATGGAAACCCTTCAAGGTTTCAAGCGTGGCGAGTAAGGCCTTTACTCTGATCATCAAATTTATTAAACATCAAAAAATACATAAGCGCTGGTGACCCTACAGTGCGTCCAACGTGCAAGTAAGGCCTTTACTGAATCTATCAGTTTATTAGTCAACATCAAAGATACTATTCAGGTAATGTTGAAACCCTTCAAGTTTTCCTGTGGTGTGTGAATGGCCTTTACTCGATCTCGCATTTATATCGACATCGAGGTAAATACATTTGAGTGGTGTGAAACCCGTACAAGTGTTCTGTGATGTGTGCAAGGCCATATTACTCATTCAATCAACTGTATATCAACATCAAAATACATACAGAGTGTGAAACCCTACAAGTGTTCACGTGCAGATGTTAAGGCGCCTTATACTCGATCCTCACAATTGTATATCAACATCAAAAAATACATTCCAGGTGTGAAGTCCTGACAAATGTTCAACGTGCTAGTAAGGCCTTTACTCATCACCATGTTTAGTATCAACATCAAAACTTAATTCAGGTGTGAAACCCACAAGGTTCAACGCTGCAGTAGGCCTTCACTTCAATCATCAAATTTACTCGAAAATCAAAAATACCATACAGGTGTGAAACCTCAAGTGTTCATCGCTGGCCAGGTAAGGCTTTACTCATATTCAGTTTATTACACTCAGAAATATACAACGCTAGGTGTGAACCCTACAAGTGTTCAACGTGACGTAAGGCCTTTATCAATCCATCACTTTATAATCTCTCTCTTT
>CM068966.1:89995500-90006243 GCA_035128595.1 Eptatretus atami
CTCTTTAGTTTTGCGCCCAGAAACCGCCTTGTGAAATTTCAGCATGTTTCCAAAGAGACTAACAAATGCAGCCCTGGTAATTCCATTGATCTATTCGCAAAGATTTTATTTTTTATATATGCTGTAAGACATTCTCCTTGGCACAAAAAAAACAGGTCCCTCGGGGTCCAGTTTCGGAGGATTGATTTTTTTGTACAGTCCACATAAGTGTACGATGTACGCATATAAAGTATTTTAGCTGTTGCTAAAGGGGCTGTCACACCTTGACGATTAGCGAACGTATGCCGTTTTTTCTACAAATTTGCGAATACGCTGGCACACGTCGAATACGTATTGGTAAGTTTATGTTATACGTAAGAATACCCGAAAACACTGCCAAAGTCGTTGTTACGCTGGCTTTAATCGTTACTTTTGTGCTTGTTCTCTCTTATTTCGAATGCTTAAATTTTAACACTACTCGGCGTTTGGCTCACACGTTCCGCACGCCGGCCATAAGTTTAGGCACGTTATGCATCGTTGACACACGTTATTGTAATGTTACTCATAGTCGAACAACGTAGAGAACATTCGCGTACCCGAAACTTAATTTTCTACCTATGAGTAACGTTTTGTAAGCACGCTACACAACGTTGTTCACACTTCGCAACACGCTATTGAAAGTTCCTCATCACGTCGAAACACATCAAAGTAAGTTTAGGTACCCGTGACTTATTCTATAACCTATGAAGAACGTTGCTTAGGGAATTATTACGCTATGCATACGCTAGACTATCGTTGGATAGGTTGTGACGCCTAAAACACGATAAACAATCGTTGGTATAACTTATGTATAAGTTCTCGAGCGTCTGTTTCATTACTAGTACATTATGCATTTGTCAAAGTCTTTATAAATACTTTAAAAAGTAAAACAAAGAAATATTTCATCGTGGAAGTGAGAAAAAATTAGCCGAAAGAACATCGAACAATGGTGCAAAGGTCTCCTATTCGTGGACGATAAGAGGATCCATCATCACCACACCCTCCCATCCGCTCCCTACTACATATACTGACATGACCTACTACTACTACTACAATACTACTACTACTACTGACATACATAACTACTACTACTTACTATGACTTAATACTACTACATACTACTACATAGACATTACCTGACTAACTACTATTCAGACATACTCTACTATTACCACATGTACACTACAACTACTATACTTACGTATACTAACTGTCACGCACACCAACTACTGCTACATATATTACTACTACCTGATTAATACTGCATTACATCTACTCAACATGGAGTCTGAACAATGATGGTTCCTCTTGTGAAGCCCATTTGTATGTTACCAATTCCCCTAAAGTGCCAATACGTCAGTACACGGTAGATGTAAGTTAGAAACACTTCAGTAAGTTCTTGGTTGTCCGGAAGACGTCAATTTAATTCGCTACATACGACAATGTGCGTTATACATACTTACAATAGGTTCATAGCATTTATCAATGTTAGATGCACGTTTTACTTAGTTCAAAACATGCTACACCATAGGTTAAACGCACGTTACTCTTTACGTTCATAGCACGGATAGCCATTGTTCAAGCCATATACATAGTTTCAATGCACGTTACTCATACTTTCCAAGCACGTTAAACATAGTAAGCTACGTTACTCATTTGTTCAAAGCACGTTACTCAACGTTATAAATTGGGTTTCAAGTATGGTTGCCATTAACTTGACGTGCTTCTCGACTTATGACTAACCTACAAGTAACGTGTGTTCGCCGTTGTTTTAAACGATCGCGGAACGTGCAAGAACAGATGCCAACGCATGCGAAACGTGATGAGCCTTACGTCGGTACGTCTTAAAAATTTCAGCTGCTTGAAATTACGAGTATCGAACGGACTAGGTATATGCCCAGCGTACTCAATGATTTCGAGCATAATCTTAACGTATACTCAACTTTCCATATAGGCTGTTTGACGTGGCCTAGCGTTTGTAACCCATTTTTCATAGAATGCATACAGCTGGCAAAATCGTCAAGGTGTGACTGCAATGTTGACAATTCAAAATCTCGGGCAGTTTATGATTTCAATCGGCGTCCGGCAAGTTCTCAACAGCTACGCCACGAGTTCGCCGGCGATACTATAGCGCGCAAAGGTAAGTTGAACTATCGCTTGTTCTTAGGTTTTGAACGCCGATCACAAGGTAAGCAATTCGTTGGTAAAAAGTTATGTAATAACACAACGAAACGTTCTGTGCCCGTTACTAATATGTTATGCAAACGACCAACACGTTTGAATACGCCAAAAACTAAAAAAAAACATCAAAATTTCAGCGTACTAGTCAACGTTTTAGATCAATTTTATACTTGCCATATGCTGGCTTAAACGTCAAGGTTGACAGGGCCCTAAGCAACGGAGGTGTGCCATAGCAACCATTCATTTTTGTGTACATTCTAGCCACATTGTACACATTTTCACCAAGTTTCATCAAAAATCAGACCCCTTCTCCTAGAGATATTTCGCAATTAAACCGTATTCTGAAATGTTCGCACATGTACTCGCCAAACACCATCTCTCCTAAAAATATTTTTTGTTAGGGCTGCAAATATTGGCATGAAGAGAGCTAGATAGATGCCACAGAACTCTAAGCTTCGATTTTTCCATTTATTTCTTTTTGATTTTTCGATTTATTTGACCACTTAAGGGCCGTTGCTTGCCTGTGCTAGGGCCCGGTCCCATATTCGAAAGCACACGATCCAAAAATATTGGTCCTACCTACGAAAAATTCATTGAATCGGTTGATGGTTTAGCCCCTAAGCTGACCAAAGTTTCGCGGAGACAGACAGATCGAAATGTCCAAGATAAGGCTCTAGCGCAGCACAAGACAATGGAAATGTTCCAGATAAGGGTGCTCTAAGAGCAGCCAATTAAAGTTCAAATTAAAAGACGTTAACATAACGGGGAGGATCAGAATGAGTAAAGCAAACAGGACAGTGAACTACGAGTTAGTAGCCTGGTGTTGCTCAGTGGTTAAGCCCTGTCACACCTTGACATTACAAGCTATGCCGACGTATGCATAATTGGCTAAACCTGGCACACGTCAAATACTATGGTAAGATTTGTTATGACGTTAAGAGACGCTGGCATACGTCGTTAGTACGCTGCATACGTCGTAGACGCTGGCATACGTCGTAGTACGCGAGGTGTTAGACAAATTTCCATGCTTGAAAATTTTTCGACGTATGCCAGCGCTAATGCTCACACGTTCTGCATAACGCTAGCCATAAGTTGTAGCTGGCACGTTACGCGATCGTGACACACGTCCGACACCGTTACTTGTAATTTACTCATAAGTCGAAACACCGTCCAAGGTAATGGATTAGGCGTTCACCCGAAGACTTATTCGTACCTAGTGAGTAATGTGTTAGTAGGCACGAGTTACGCGATCACGTTGGACAACGGTCCACACCGTACTTAGATAAGTTACTATAACTCAGAAACATGTGAGGTAATGGTTTAGCGTCAGTGTCCAGGACTCCGGGTTATTTTGGGGTTTTTTTTCTTCATTCGGTATGACGGTCATGGTCGACACTTCGATTTTGTAGTTGCTTATAATATAATTATTAATAGGGCTGCCGCCCACGATTTAAATCATAACCGCACTAAAATTTGAAGTGTCAACGTAAGCACCGTCATTACCGAAGAAAAAAAAATAAAAACATGGAGTCGCTGGAACAACTGACGCTAACCATTACGATCAACGCGACGTGTGTCAACGATCATCGCGAGCGTGCTACAACTTATGCAGCGATAGCGGAACGGTCATACGATCGGAAGTACGTCGAGCAAAATTCTTCAACATGCTGAAAATTCTCGACTCGTACTCGGCGTATGACGACTAGTATGCCAAAGAAAACTATGACGTTATGCAGCGTGCTCTTACACGTATTCAAACTTACCCATAACGTATTCGACGTTGCTGGCCATGCCTGGTTCGGCAATCTTTTCATACGTCGGCATATGCTGGCTAAAACGTCAAGGTGTGACAGCGGCTTCACACTTCGACTGTCGAGTGCGGTTTGATTTGAATCGTCGAGCCGCAGCTAATGAAGTAGGCCGGTACGGGGGCCGAGGCGGGGGGAGATGGGCGTCCCGGGGGGCGTAGGCGCGTGGGGGGCCGGGCGGGCGGGATGGGCGAGTTAGCACTATCGTTGGGCAGAGGTTGTGAACGCACGCCAACATGCTGCGCATTCGTATGTAAGTATATCTATAAGTGACTTAAAACGTTTTGTGTACGTTACTAATACGTTATGCATATGTCCAACACGTTATATGACGCCCAAAACTAAAAAAAACATCAACTAGTTCAGCGTACGCCAGCGTTTTACATACATTTTGAGACTTGCCATCACGCTGCTAAAACGTCAAGGTGGACAGCCCTTTGTAGGGTTGGTGCGCTGGATCCTAAAGCTCCTGATTTCAAGCCCGTGCTGCTGAATAATACCCAGGGGGTTGATCAGCCTGTCATCCTTCCGAGGTCGGCGAAATGAGTACCAGTTCTGTTGGTACTGGTAGAGGGCACTGCATCAGCTAAGCTGCCATACGACCCACACCAACTACGGAGTGCAAGAGAGGAATTGGAAAAGTTTTCAGTGGCTACACCAGGCAATGCTTGCCCATGAAGCTTCCTTCAGGAAGGAGGTGAAAGGACTGGCTGAAGAACCTACAGCATTAAATCCTCAACAACTTCAACACCACCACTCCATCCACAAGAAGAAGCTGCAACAGAAGAAGCCACAACATGTTCTTACAAGATGAATATCAACACCATACATCCCCACACCACGGCACGATGGCCGAAGAGACACACACTGGCTCAGAAGTTGTCGAACCTGTTTGAATCCAACCCAACTATAAATGCCATCCCGTGATTCTCAAGGTGTGTGCCCTCCCTCGGATGGACTTCAGCGGGTCACATCTGTCAGAATTTGGTTGGTGAACGCTTTAAAAAGATCCCTTTGCGAAGAGTCGGGAGTTATCCCCGGCATCCTGTCTACCCCAGCGCCCTATTTGTTATAATGTGTTATATGGGTGGGATAAGGTAGAGGAAGTGACACCCGGGAGTGAGGGCCCTGTTCAGTCCACTCCGTTTGTGAGGGACTCGCATGGACTTTGGCTGGACAAGTGCGATCGCACGGATCAGCACCATGACCAATGGCTCGGCCCCTGGGGGAGGGGCTCTTGGCTACATGGAGTTGGGCGGACTGCAGCAGACCACGTGGCGGTCACCTGCCAGCACTCGCTGTCTGATGTGTGTCCAGGACTTTCCGCTAAGGCTGGCGGTATGAGAGGATCGAGCTTCCTCCGTGCATGGCCTTATGTGAGACCTTTCGGATGCCCAATCCAACACTCCGTCGATCGCCTTAAATACGTCATGTGGTACGTTGTCAACATTGGTGTTGACTTCATTAAAATCATTTGATCCAAGAGGATGCAATATGATTTTCATTTCGAAAAATCAGCATAAATTCTCATGATGCTATATAATCAATTTGTATTTTTATCATCGTTGTGACGTTTTTAAATATTACTTCCTCGAGCTTACCTGTTATTTGCAAAGGATTGTGGTGATTTACAATGTCATAATACAGCATGTTATAAATTATAATTGGATCCCATTAATGCGTGATCGGATGCACCTGTGACCTTGTAAAAACTTCGATTGGAATGATTTACATTTGTCTCACTACTCTTGTTTATCCACGTTTAACGTGTTTCATGACGTCATATTTGCTTGAACAAATTTTTTTTCTCACGGTTACCTTTCATCAACTCATATATATTATATATTATTATATATAATTTATATTTATATATATAATTAATTTTTATGATGCACTATTTATCGAACAGAGCCACGTTAGTGAATTAAAATAATTTGATTATAAAAATGCGGAAGTGTGCGCCTGGAGGTGTGTAGTGTTTATAAAGCGGTTGTAGCTGGTCAGATCTCGCCGCTTAGTTAGATAGGATCTAGTAGCGATTAGGAGTTCAGGCTAGGCGTGTAGCTGGTCAGGAATCTAGGCGGTGTAAGCTGGTCAGAATCTAGGCGGTTTTTTTGATTAGTCAGAATCTCGGCGGTTGTAGTTAGTCAGAACTGTTACTCCTCGTCGCCACTATAATGTACTCATCGGACAGGGACGAAGGCTCTGAGAGTGGGAAAACAGGTTTAATTTGGACACGGTATATATAGTATTGGCACGGGCGGTCACATGACTCTCCTTTAAACCGTGCCCGGTGCCCGCTGTATCGTACGGTATACATTTCATAAACTATGATACATCTCACAGGGATCATGCAAACGGAAGATGGACGGGAAGCATCTGTTCCATGAGACCGCCAGTTGTTTAAGCCGGTGCGGGCGCTCCGTTCCGTTGTAGTGCATGCTTGAGCACTTTAAATCAAGTAGCCGCTTGGCAAGCGGCAAGCTTAGCGTTTACGAAGGGACAGCGCTTGCTGCTGTTGCTGTGTGCCGCCTCCGCTGCCGCTCTCCCCCCCCGCCCCTCCGCCCTCACGCCGGGCTCCCCATCACTTAAGTTGACGGAGGATATTTTCATCCCCTAGTCAGTTGTAACACGATGCTCAAAGGTTGTGGCACGGAATTCGGAATGAAACGTGGTGAGTCGTGTTGGGTGTGTGACGGGAGATCATCAGTAATTTTGGTAAAGATTCGAACCCGGATCCGGATGAAGGTTATTGTTTTTTAATTGGATCTCTTCACCAATGAGACATCGGGACACAAAACGATATATGATATATAGTGCTAGTTGTACATTCGCGATTTGTCTAAAACGTGTGGCGAGTATGACAAAACTGGTGACATGAGTTGTTCTGTGACAAGAAACGAAGCCGATTCGATTCGAATCAGATCCGTTTCGCCTGACCGAGTGTGTTGTGTGTGTGTGGTGTGTGTGTGTGTTGTGTGTGTGTGTGTTGTGTGTGCGAGTGGAGTGTGTGCGCGAAAACGAGGGGTGCTGTATAGTGTCCTACTTCTTCTTCTTTTTTCTTCTTCTTCCTCCCTTTCTCTCCTTCTTCCTCTCTTCTTCTTCGCCACATGTTAATTTCCTTTGTGTTGTGATTTATAAAAAATTATTATTATTATACATACGCCATTTATTGTTATTTTAATCGGTGTTTTTGATTGGTTGGTGCTTGTATGTACTTACCATCTATCGGTTGCGTTTTGACTTATTGAGTGGTCGTGAATGGTAAACATTACTGTCGTGTTCAAGGAATTCCTCTACGTTAACCGAGCTAATCTGTATGTAACCAGGTAAACAGAGAGGAGTGACATCCCACCAGGGTATTGATAGAAACAGAAGAAGAAGAAGAAGATAAAGGCTGAGCAGCTGAGCTTGTGCAGGGACGTGGACATTGACACGACGCGTGTGTACAAGTCACATTCTGTAAAGTGAGGACCCGGCAAACCACAACAAGACTGTCGTCAGGGGCTTGACCGTGGGCGCCATTTCACGGTGTGCCAGACAGCCGGCTCATAGGCTCGGTGATTTCCTCATACTGGGTGTAAATGTGGGGAAATGTAAATGTGGAAATGAAGTAACTTTACAGTTTTGCGGAAGTTTATAGTTTAATGGTTAGGAACCTCGTCAGGAAAACAGAGATACATTAACTATTTCTTCAGGTTCTGTCCTTATCTGTAATACAATGGTGTGGTGTGTGTGTGTGTGGTTGGCTGTGTTGTGTGTGTGTGTGTGTGTGTGTGTATGGAACCTCGTCCGTTTTTTACATGGTCATTGTGTAATTCACATCTCCACAATGGAGATGGTGGCTTGTTAACTATGCTACGTTAGTTTACTATTGTAAACTTGTAAAAGAGCATTTATATTCCACTAACATACAGTACTGTATGTTATTATTCTATATTTGCCATTAACAATACTGAGATGGTAAGAATTATCATGCAATTGTTGAAGATGGTCCAGGGTTCATTCAAGGGCCTTTTTTGGCACGAGGGATGTGCAGAACGCTGATTACAATTTCCACGTAATGTAATAACCTCGGGCAAACCCAATCTTAGCACGTGACCTCGCTGCACCCTTGGGTTTTCCGGATGACATCTCCATTCGAGGCATTGCCGAGCAATTTGAAACGGACCTTTCCTCGGAAACCAGCAATTGAATCTCCAAAAAGAGTATTGATTCAACTAGTACATTCTTTTATGTCGAGAGTTCATAGACACTTTACCCCCTGACCCTTCAAGCCCTCCCCACCCCATGCAGTTTTAGATGAAAAAAAAGCAGGGGCAGGGGTCTCAAATTGGCATATTGATGGTCGAGATGTAAATGCCGTAGCTATCTCTGCCAGGTCCTTGCTAAACAGGACAGGTTTTTGAATGCAATAAGGGAAATTTGTATTCTACAAGTCCTGTTTCAAGGTATATGATTCAATTAAATGGTTGTAGAAAACAAATTCTGCACTTCACCACTCGGTTTAACTTAACCACTCAGTTACTTCCCACTGTTTTTAAATTTATCTTTTTTATATCAATAAAACAACACATATACTAATTCAACTTGTTTTGTAATTATACCTCTTCATTAACTTTAACCTGTTCCAAAGTTGCTTGCATGTATCTCTTCAGATAAAAATTATGGAGAGTTCATATCTGAGGTGAAGGACTGGCACTAGAATGTTGAGTGCATGGGCTGGAGGAAAGATTATAGCACTGCAGCACAGGGAACCATTCAGTGTATGGGAAAATCCATGCGATGTGTTAGCACCAAAACCAAGCTCAAGATTAACAGAACGGCACACGGTAGAGTGCATCCTCCACAGCTGAACGGTTTATTTTGTATACCAGACTGCGGCAGATCCTGGATCCGGTAGCCTCGATCCAAAATCATTCCGGCTTTGTTTTGTCACCGAACCAACTTTCATCCACCTAAGTCTTTGCAAAACTCATTACCACACTTTGTTGAGATAACGTTCTTTTGCACCCACTTTCAATGATGAAGAATCACATTTAAATTTCTTTTTGTGAACATATTCGTATCCGGACTCTGATCTTCACTCGAAAATCGAATCCAATTATCACACGCAATCCAATCTGTCATTCAAGTTTTCGTCCAAATGCCAATCCAAAACTTTGAGATATCCTGCTACAGTATGTTTTTGCCCTATTTCTCAATGGTGAAGAATCACTTTCAAAACTTTAACTCTTGCATCGGTTCCAATCTTCACCAATATCTAATAGTTTCATCACTTGTGACACACCCCCCTCTCGCACCAAATTTTGTACTGCATCGTGCATCACACTTTTTGTGGATATTTGTTCACAGTCACAAGAAACAGGTCAGGTATGGAGCATGCGCCAGAACAGTGCATCGTTGCGATCCACATTTCTCGTAGTATCAGGGGCCTCATCTGAAATCCCCCAGGCAGCCGTGGCCCATCCCCATCTCTTCTTGAGATGATGATACCGCTGCAAACGAGGCATCGTGGTCGGCCCAGTGGCCTCCCTCCACTCTGAGACTCCTCTGAGGAATACTGGATTGAGCAGATTAGCAGTCAGGAAAACGAGGCACATGGTCCATACAGCCGCAGTTGATGGCGACGGACTTTGCAGTAACAAATCTCCATTTAAGTCGTCTGTGAGCAAACGTCGTTGGACACAAAGTCCGACCAGCAATAGCATGATTCTCTGAAGAGACTGGTACGAAGAGTTATGTCTCCATCTTCAGAATCCCTGTCAGAGTCCAGTCTCACATCCGTCTAGAGCAAGACTGGAAGACACAGGCGGAGACTGGACTTTCATCCTCTGCATAAAGTACAGCAGGTCACCCCATGATCCAGTGAATCCATGACTCCCCGGGCCCACCCAGCATTTCTATTGACCTCTGGCTACAGCTAGGGAAACTAGAAATCACTGCCAACGTAAGGAACTCTTCCACAACCTCACATCCCTCACCACAAATGTACAAAGGAAAGCAGATCCAAGTGTAAATTGCAAACCTGGACTTGTTTTTGACCCAGGAAACCTGTAATCCCAGCAGCTCTGATCCTCATTCAGCCTCGAGGCCCCCGAAGGATATCCAGTCTCCAAAAAGGATGACTAGCAATCATCTGCGAATTAAGTTAGAGTCTTAGTAATCCAACGCATGCACCACGGCTTGATCTCCAAATCGTCCCCACGAATCCAGCCGTACAAGTGCGCTGCCAATAGATGTGGGGCGTACAACCTGACGAACTCAGTAACACTGGAAAAGTCAGATGGTTCCACCACATCTCCACAGCACCTCTCGGGTACCAGACGTGTAGTTCAGACATAAGTGGATCAGTTTTTTGGCACCCACGAAGACCAAGAATCACTCAGGGCATACCGATTATCATGAAATGGACGACTTTACAGAGATCAACTAAAGCTGCAAGCAGCCCTGCCAAAACTTTGTCTGCTTTCGTGACAGACCCGAAGCGGCAAGGAACGGTCAATCGTGACCTCTTGGTATTCAAGCCTGCTGCTTCTGGACGCTGGTGCTCAAGTAGGTGGTGGCGAACCCTATCAAGAAATATCCGAGCAAAGACCTTATCTCTCCTCACCATTCATTTTTGTGTACATGCTAGCCACATTGTACACATTTCACCCAAGTTTCATCAAAATCAGACCCCTTCTCCTAGAGATATTCGCAATTAACCGTTTCTGAAATGTTCGACATGTACTCG
>CM068966.1:90009924-90020315 GCA_035128595.1 Eptatretus atami
AATGGGCCGTGCACCCGTGTATGTACGGTATACATTATTCATAAACTACTGATACATCTCACAGGAGGATACCATGAGCACAAACGAGATGGGACCGGGAAGCATTGTTTCCATGGAGACCGCGCATGTTGTTAAGCGGGCCGGGCGCTCCTTCCGTTGTAGTGCATGCTTTGATGGCACTTTAAATTCAAGTAAGCGCTTGTGCAAAGCGGCAGCTAGCGGTTTTACAGGAGGAAAAGCTGCTGTGTGCTGTTGCTGCTGCCTGCGCTCCCGCCGCCGTCGCCCCCGCCGCCCCTCCGCCCCCTCCGCCGCCTCCCCATCACTGAAGGTGGACGGAGGAATATATTTCATCCCCTGTCAGTTTGGAAACGAATGTCTCAAAAGGTTGTGACGAGATTTCGGATGAAACGGGGTGGTGTGGTTGGGTGTGTGACGAGGACGAATCGATCAGATTTTGGTGAAGATTTCGAACCCGGATCCGGAATAGGGTTATTGTTTTATGATTCTTCACCAATGAGACATCGGGGACAAAAACGATATAATAATATATAGTGTAGTTGTAACATCGCGATTGTTCTTAAACGTTGTGGACGAGTTATGACAAAACTGGGTGAATGAGTTGGTTCTGTGACAAAAACGAGCCGATTCGATTTGGATTCAGATCCGTTTTCGCCTGACCGAAGGGACTGTGTGTGTGTGTGTGGTGTGTGTGTGTGTTGTGGTGTGCGTGTGTGTGTGCGAGTGAGGTGTTGCGCGAAAAGAGGGAGTGCTGTGATAGTTGTTTCCTCTTCTTCTTCCTTTTTTTCTTTCTTTCTTTCTCCTCCTCTTTCCTTCCTCTTCCTCTTCTTCTTTCTTCCCACAGTTATAATTTCCTTTTGTGTTGTGATTTATTAAATTTTATTATTTACATACGCCTTTATTGTTATTTAATCGGTGTTTTGATTGGTTGGTGCTGTATGTCTTACCATCTATCGTGCGATTATTGACTATGAGTGGTCGGTGGATGTAAAATACTGTTCGTGTTCAAGGATTCCCTTAACGTTAACCAGTAATCTTGATGTTAAACGTAAACAGGAAGGATGTAATCCCACCAGGTATTGCATAGAAACAGAAGGAAGAAGAGAAGAGAATGGCTGAGCAGCTGAGCTGTGCCATGCGGACGTGGACATTGACCACGCCGGTGTACAAGTACATTCTGGTACAAGTGAGACCGGACAAATGCGCACAACAAGACTGTCTCAGGGTTACGTGGGGCCGCCAGCTTTCACGTGTGCAGGACAAGCCGGCTCATCCTCCGGTGATTCCTCATACGTGGGTGTAAAGTGGGGGAATGTAATGTGGAGGAAATGAGAGTACTTTACAAGTTTTGGGGAAGTTTATAGTTTATGGTAGAACCTGCAGAAAGACAGAATACATTATAATATACTTCAGGTTCTGCTCCTTATCTGAAACAAGTGGTGTGTGTTGTGTGTGTTGTGTGTGTGTTGGTTGTGTTGTGTGTTGTGTGTGTGTATGTAAAACCTCGTGTTTTTTACTTGGTAACATTGTGTAATTCACATCTCCACAATGGGAGTGGTGTGGCTTGTTTATATATGCTACGTGTTACTATGTTAACCTTGTAAAGAGCTTATTTATTTCCACTAACAATACAGTTACTGTATGTATTATATACTATTTGCATTAGAAAATAACTGAGAATGTAGAATTTATCATGTCAATTGTTTTGGAAGATGTCCAGGGTTCTTCCAAGCGGCCTTTTTGCAGAGATGTGCAGAACACCTGATTACAAGTTTCCAGAAATGTAATAACCTCCTGCAACACATTTTCAGGCACGCTGGACCTCCGGCAACCCTTGGGTTTTTCACAGGGGTGACATTCATCTCGAGGGCATGCCGAGCAAATTTTGAAACGGACTTCCTCGAAACCAGCATGTAGATCATCAAAGAGTATATTCACACTGGTTAATTCTTTATTCGAGATTCATGAAGACTTTACCCCCTACCTCAAGCCCTCCCCCACCCCATGCATTTAGGAGGAAAAAAAGGGACAGGGCGGGGTCTACAACATGGCAAATTTGATTGGTCAGAGTAAATGCCGCTGTATTCTGCCATCCTGCTAACGGAAGGTTTTTTTGAAAGTGCCAAATAAGGAATTTGTATTCTACAGTGTTCAGTTATGTTATGATTCAATTTAAATGGTTGTAGAAACAAATTCTGCACTTCACCACTTCAGATTAACTCGTATACCACTCATTTAACTTCACCACGTTTTAAAATTTATTTATTTTTAATCAATAAAACAAAACAATAACTTTCAACATTGTTTGTTAATTTACCTGTTCATTATTTAACACTTGTTCCAAAGTGCTCTGCTGTTATCTTTCAGATAAATTATGGAGAAGTTAATCATCTGGGTGAAGAACTGCACTAGAATGGATGTTGCAGGTTGGAGGAAAGATTAAGCACTTGCAGCACAGAGCGAACCATCAGTGTAGGGAAAACCATGGATATGTGTTACACCAAAACCAACTCATAATTAAACGAGAACGCACACGGTAATGTGCATACCCACCATGGTGAACGCGTTTACGTTATGTATCCAACTGATCGGCAGATCTGGATCCGGACCTGAATCCAAAATCCATGTCCGGCTTGTTCTTTGTCACCGAACCAAACTCAATCCACCCTAGTTTGTCAACAAAACTCATCACAACTTTTTTGAAAACGTTTTTCACCCATCTTTCAATGATTGAGAAATTCACTTTAAATTTTTTTTGCTGAAATATTCTATCCGGACTCTGATCTTCCTAAAATCGAATCAATTTCATCCACGCAATCCATCTGCCATCAAGTTTCTCCAATCCATCCCAAACTTTTTGAGATATCCTGCTATCAGTAGTTTTTCCCTATTTCTAATGGTGAAGAATCACTTTCAAAAACTTTAAACTCCTTGCATCCGGTCCAGTCTTCACCAATATCTAATTAGTTTCATCCTGTGAACACCCCACCTCTCCACCAAATATTTGTCTGCAATCCGGCACAACTTTTGGGATTACTTGTTCACAGACACAAGCAAACAGGTCCAGGTTATGGGAGCATGCGCCAGAACAGTGCATCGTTGCGTCCACTTTCTGCTAGTTACTCCAGGCGGCCTCCATCTGATATCCCCCGGCAGATTTGCCCTGGCCCATCCCCATCTTCTTGAGAGATGATCAACCTGCTGCCAACCACGCAGGCATTGGTCGCCCAGTGGCCTCCTCCACTCATGAGAATACCTGCTGAGAAATCTGTGAGCAGGGATGCGTCAGGGAAAACGAAGCCACATGTCCAACGCCGCAGTTATTTCCTCAATGTACAGTCTCGACCACGGACCATTATACCCACCACTGATGAAACAAATAATACTTCGTTTAACCGTTGGTCTCGGTGCTAGTCCACGCTCCGTGTTACCACCATGACAAAGTACCGACATCGATAGCCAAATCCATTCTCTCTGAGAAAGAGCACCCTCTGACACATCTTTTGTGCCCTTTTGCTCACGTGAAGGAGTCTATGCTCTCCGCTTACCTCAGCGTATTCTACTCCTGTAGTCCCAGTCGAGTCCAATCTCACATCCGTGGTCAATGTCCATCGTCCAGCAAGACTGCGAAGCACCTACAGCGAGCTACAAGCCGGAGGACTTGGACGTTTCTCCATGCCATGCTATTATATCTTCTTCTTTACAAGTGCCGTCTCGCCACACCTCCTCTATCAAACGACCTCCAGTGGATTATCCTCATGCACCTTCCTTCCTCTCACTGCCCAGCCTCAGACTAATCTCAATATGCAACCTACTGTTACTGTCACAGCGTGTGTAAACACTAATGGAAAATATCACTGCCTGACGTTAACGGTGAACTCACTCCAACAAACCTCGATATAATTATCACACCTACCAACTCAAATATCAATACAGCACGCCTCGATAGATGGAAATAGTACATACACACCAACCACATCAAAACATCCGACTGAAAAAGGAACAAAATAGGCAGGCAACTCGAAGGTGTAATGTAAAAGCTTCTGAGTAATCTTATAGTGTTTATATATACACCAACACACACAGGAGAAATCCATATGACTGTAATGCCCCAGCAACTAGACTGAAAAGATCGCGTCAAAGAGAATTCAGGGGACAGTCGAAGAGAAGACCAGAAGAAAAAACAGAGAAGAAAAAAGGAATTCCAGACATCTCATAAAGGCACAGCAATCGACTGCCCTGTTTTCCATCTAGCAACACATACTAAGTTAGCGACAACATCCCTTCACACGCAGTCATCACCACACACAACACAACACATCGACACACACAACCACGCACACACACATCACGCATCTCCCTTCCCAACATCGTCTCCCGCAAATCCAGGATCTGAAATCCATAAACTCGTGAAAACTCAGGCTACGTGTTCTTGTCACAGACCACTCATGTATACAGCCGTAGGTGGTTGTGCCCAAGACTCAGTCCCACCCTGACGTTTATATCACAATCCGATTGTACAACTAACTAACAACTGGAAATACTAAGTCAGAGATGTATTACTCTCATCATACGCTCTATCTTAGCATTCTCCGATTCTCATGGTGAAGTATCATTAAAAACAATAACCTATCCGGATCGGTCGATCTTCACCAAAAATCTGATCGATTCTCCTCTCACACACCCAACAGCACCACCACGTTCCATCCGCATCCTCACAACCTTTGAACATCTGTTCACAACTGACAGGGGTACCAAGAGAGATAAGTATCTAAGACTTAAGCATCGGTCCAACCTCTATCTCACCCAACGGAAATGACCGAAGACATCCCTCCAAGAGGCCATAGCGAGTTAGAGCTGAAAACTGAACGGCGTCTTACAGAGATCAGACTAAGCGTGCCACCAGCCCCTGCCAAAAGCACATCTCGTCAGCTCCTTTCTTTATTGACGCCTCAGCTTTGCCGGGACCTTGGCAAAGGCGCAGTACGGCTTTACCATTCGATTTAAAGTTTCACCAAGTCTTATTGCGTACAATAAGCGATAGAGCGCCTGCTCTGGACGCTGGCACCGGTAGCATCCAAGACGTACTGGTCTCCATGCAAAACCTAGCTTACCGCGGTTATCTCACCTGCGCTCAAGATCGTCATGATCCCTCCTCGTAATATCAGTAGTTTATAGATAGCATTGAGAGCTAACGTCACCTCTACATGGTAGCTAGGTTGCGGCACTCGAGCACTGGGTTAAGCGGACATCAGACCCTGTCCCTTGTCCAGAGAGAGACAACAAAGGCCCTCTTCCAATCAGTTGGGTGATGCTCTTGTTCAGGCAAGCACAGACTGCATGCAACGACACGGTGCAGCACTTCCTACCAGCCTTTGTACCCGAAGATCATACATGACTATAGGATATAGCCCAGATCCCTGGACTTTACCCTGCTATATTCAATAACGGGTTTTTTCACCTCTAGATCCATTCCCGCCCCTGTCCATGAACATAGCCTATAGTTCGTTTACACGAGCAAAAACAGCGTAATGGTGCGAACACCAACACAAGCCTCCGATGGATCTAGGACACTACAGCTCGCACCTACGTGGCTAGTACCAGCTGTATACACACCTCTAATCGTTCTCAACTCACAGCTGGTGATCAGTCGACTAGCTATACACGCAACCCTACCGCTCAAGACATAACATACCCACCCGGCCCTGTGCTACTGTCAGGCAACTCCCCTCCTTACTAGAAGCTACCCAACTCTTCCCCTGCTCAACATTCCGCATTTTTTTATATTCACAATATTTATAGCTTTCACTAACTTGCTCGTGCGACCGAGGTATGGAATATGTGGCAAAATAATTAATATGAACGCAAAGCATAGCATTCCCTGATAAAGCGTAGACTTAGAGTAACTACCTGTACTAAAGTATGTATAATGTCTATACCCCCTCACAGATTTATACCTACACTAATATGACCGCTTCGATCTGAGAATTCGTAACACCGTTAGCGCAAGATCAGTTTTATACGAAAACACATATATTCAACTCAACAAAAACTATGACCTCTAATGGATTAGACCTAACGTGGATCACAGATACGAGAGCTAGATGTTACAACCATTCCTCAATTATCCTTGGAATGATCTGTCTTTAAATGGGTCAAAGATAGCATCCTCAAGCGACAGCAACTTCACATTGCTAGGTCCCTTTGTAATATTTTCTCTAAATCAGACTTGACATACCTAAACATATGATAGTATTACCTACAAGTCCTTACACCAATACCCACACCGTAAACTATAGCTAACCCGAATCCGGTAATTATCATCTGAACGATTCTACACAGGATCTTGCATATCAACCGCTGTCATAACCGCATGGATAGTCATTTGGGACTAGGACATAGATCAGAAATTGTACTATGCTCTATTTTATGTCAAACAATCATGTGCAATCTCCTATCGCCAGCCCATCTTTACAGGAAATGGATTTTTTCTAATACCATAGCCTGACCACCAGATTGTTTCCAATCCATAACACACCCATGCTCTCCCACCCGGAAACCTGGTGGAGAACCGGTCGTTTATTTCAAGGCCCGACTCACCATCAAACATGTGTTTGGTATGTCGCAGCCTATGGCCTCGAACACTGAGGGCAACAACGTGACAGACCTCGAACTCTACTAATTCTCCCGCAGACCCTGTCTAGTCGAACAACGATTCCCACAGCAACTAGACCAGATACAGCAAGGCGTAGGCTAGAACAATTAGTCGACCGCCAACTGGCTGCTTCCACCGAGTGACCTCAAAAGCCGACACAATAAAGCCTACAAAC
This sequence comes from Eptatretus atami, assembly GCA_035128595.1. Lineage (NCBI taxonomy): Eukaryota > Metazoa > Chordata > Myxini > Myxiniformes > Myxinidae > Eptatretus > Eptatretus atami. Next base: position 90,016,773 of record CM068966.1, read on the forward strand.
AGATACACTACCACTCGCAGAACATGTGTTACTCAGAACACAACACATCGCAGAGAATACCATACTAGTTTAGCCGTGCAACGAACTGGAATGGCAATCATTCCCACCGAGAATTAGTTCGCTACCGCCACCATTCAGCCTCATCAAACAGTAACACGTGTCGTCGAACCCCGACTCCAGCTCCCCGCACCGTTCTCTGCCACAGTTCCCATAGATATGACTATGATAAATTCTTTCCACTATCAGTAAACATTACCTGAACGAGCATAAGCACTACTGATGCAAGACAGAAGTTTTCAAATCCAGAATAATAACACCCTATCTACACACCAAGAGAATCTTGTGTAACGTCACCAACCATTCTACAGAGTAGTGCACCAGCTTAATCCATCGAGGAGGCACACACCTGATGAAATCAATCTCACTGCCTCGATAGCTAAGCACATTTGATTATAATCCTAGACTTAGACTCATAAACCAGGTTCGACATAACTTTCGAGCGAGTGTGGAGATATTACTATTTGTCCTATCTATCCATCGTGGCTTACTATTATAGTGTGGTAATAGTGTGTATACGGCTGTGAAATTCCAACCACCATCGAGGTGCCCTCTATGCATTAGTAGAGACATATGCATTTCTTCTTATTCTTGAGCTAACATGCTTCTGGTTATGTGAGATTGCTCTCCAACTGTGTTGGGAAGTATTGAATTGTTATGTTAATTGTTTCGAAGGTTAGCTACTCGCCTCTTACCGACTTCACCCTTCGAGAATAGCCCGTTTTATATTCGCTCACCATCTGTTACATAGCTCATCTAGCCAAACACATCTCTCCAATATCCTCTAACCCATCGATTACGTCGTTGGTCTTTCTCAGACAACGCCGGCCACCCCCCCCCCCCTACCCAAACTCCACTGCAGTCCACATTCTTCTATGGCCAGCCCTGACTAGTGCCATGCACTAGACCGCCTCCGTGCGCTCCACGATCCTGCAGAGCTAGAGAGAGGCATGCGCACGTCTTTTATCCCCAAGGCCTGAATCTTCTCCCACCGTCCATGGCATTCACCCCCAGACGTCGTTGGTGAACTTCGTGGGACTGTAGAGAATCCCGACCTCGGGAAGATATACAGGCTGAGTCAACCCAGCCGGTGTATTAATACAGCAGCCGACGGGATCGTGAATCTCACGAGCTCTAGATTCCCAAGCCACCACCCTAAAGGGCTGTACACCTTGACGTTTTAGCCAGCTATGGCAAGTCTCAAAATGTATGTAAAACGCTGCGTACGCGAACTATGATGTTTAAGTTTGGCATTAATCGTGTTGGGTGAGGGGAACGAACTACCTCATTTTACCAGAAATCGCCTTCATCAGTAAGATTTAAGCGGTGACCGACAAGCTCCTTAAGATCACATAGTATATAACGTCTACGCAGAACGACAATGGCTGCGCAGGTCGCGGTTGCGCGTTCAGGCAAGCATTAAGAATCGGCAGCCGACATAGGGCATGCAACTCGTAGTGTGTCTCAGTACCGACGCGTCGTCTGGTCTCTTCTTCTTGGTTCGCTCCTCCTTGGTTGCAGTATCGCCGGTGTTCTCGAAGTCGGTTAGCCTTTTGCATTCGCGTGCGTCTTCGTCTCTCAAGATTTCAGAACCGCATCGACATCGAAGTTGAAGCCGCTTTTCACACCTGATCGTTTTACCAGTACACGGTCTTTGGCGAGGTATGAAGAAGAGCTTCTGCAGAGCGGCCCACGACGCACTCGCGCCCGAGAGACGCTCGATACCCTATACCGCGAGATTCTTGACGCCAAGCACGTTAGAGCGCACCACGCATCGTCATAAGCGTGTCTGCAATCTTCATACGCCGTACGTCGAGAAATTTTCACATGTTAAAATTCTCGACGACCGACGTTGACACACGTTCCGCATACGCTGCATAATTTAGGCACGCTACAGCGATCGGGACACACGTCGCGTTGATCTTAATGTAGGTCAGTGTCAGACCCTACGGTCGCTCGAGATTTTTGTGTACTTTCTTCGGATGACGTATGTTGACACTCGAGACAGTGGTCTAGTGCAGGTGATGCATTTTTAATCGGCGGACTCTCCATTTTCTTGGTTTTGTTTGAGCGGCAGTGACTGAACGTGCTCTTGATAACTAATATATTATTAACCACACTAGAAATGATGTCGCCGTGTCTTCTTGATAAGTATAAAACCTGTATAAGTGTGCCGAGTTCCCGTTGCTCGGTTGTAGCTCTAGTGCCTACCATTCGACCGGTTTAGCTCGTCACCTATACTGATTAAGAAATAAGAATGTAGCCCATCCTCTCATAGAAGTAGCCAGTATGAGTGTTGCTATCACTGATGTCCCGTGTGTGTAATCATATACGCCTTGTTCTTGCTCGAATTTTCATTATCCCCTGTTTCGAGTTTGCATGACGTTACCTTTATCCTAGATTAAGGTTCCATCTGCTTCACGTAAAGGTTGAGTGTGGCACGTCGAATCGCGTAATCTGCCACTAGACACACCACTACTCTAGTTAGAAATAAGTTTCGGACCATAAATCTAATACTTGTAACACTGTACTGTCTAGCACTCGATGACTAAACATACACTAGTAACTGTGTCGAGCTCGCTCGTATCCCGTAGCCCGAACGAGCCGCTTTCAAGACCATCTGCTACGTGACCTGCCGCAGTCACAGACTTGTGGCTAGTTTGCTGTACAAGCCCTTCATCGCCGAACTGGTAAGTTCTAATACACCCCATACGGTCGAAAAGTTCACATGGAAAATTTACGTGTAGCGTAACATACTATCGTCCTCTTCGCGATTCACCCTTATTCCCCTCACTACGACGTGGGTTTTATCCTGGACTACACATGGCGACCGGTATGCCAGTCGTATACACGTATGCCAGCGTGCTCTAACGATACCTCGACGTACTCGGCGTATGACGACGTATGCCAGAAAACTATGACGTATGCCAGCGTGCTCTTAACGTATCCAAAACTTACCCATAACGTATTCGACGTGTGCCAGCCTGGTTCGGCAAATTTTTCATACGTCGGCATATGCTGGCTAAAACGTCAAGGTGTGACAGCGGCTTCACACTTCGATGTCGAGTGCGGTTATGATTTGAATCGGCGAGCCGCAGCCTATGAATAGCCTACGCCACGTGATCGTCGGCGATACGCTGCCGCGCGCTATGCATAAGTTAGACTATCGTTGGGCAGAGGTTGTGAACGCCGCCAACATGCTCAGCATTCGTTGGTATAAGTTATCTATATGTGATTAAAACGTTTTGTGTACGTTACTAATACGTTATGCATATGTCCAACACGTTATTATACGCCCAAAAATTAAAAAAAACATCAATAGTTCAGCTACGCCAGCGTTTAAACAGTTTGAGACCTTGCCATACGCTGGCTAAAACGTCAAGGTGTGACAGCCCCTTTAGGGTGGTGGCTTGGGATCCTAAGCTCCTGATTTCAAGCCCCGTCGGCTGCTGAATTAATACACCAGGGGGTTGACTCAGCCTGTCA
>CM068966.1:90048390-90075877 GCA_035128595.1 Eptatretus atami
ATCAACTTAATTTTATCAATCTCTTCCTGTGTTAAGAAAGGTTGATTATCACCCTCATACTTTATATTCATTTCTTTTATCAATCTTGTAAAGTCATTCATTTTGGGTGTAATTTTGAAATAATTATGATCCTTAATATATATATTTTTGAGGTGCGTAATGAGAATATAACCACAAAACATGCATTGTTTATAAGCTTCTAACTCTGTGTTTAATCCCATCTGTGAGCACATCAGACAACTCACAAATTGATTTGACTCAGCAGTCTCCTTCGAGTTCCTCAAAAGGTAAAGTTTTGGGATCTTTTATATCACTTGGATTTAGCATGTTATTAATTTATATAATGTTTTCTTTTAAAATAATTTAATCCTCTAATAAATCATATTTTCGAATCAGCTTATTTATATGCTTCACCATCATCATTTATATCATCATGGTATTCCGTATTATCAGCATTTTCTTCATCTATAAAACTACTTTCATCACTAATATTTGAACATAAGCTGTCAGTATCATAGCTGTCATCTGGACCAAGTTCCTCACCAGCAAATTCATTAAATTATTCAGATGTGTAATGGCTCATTTATTAAGGAAAAAACTTGCATTATAAGTTCTGTATTAATACTTGTATCCAAATGGTAAAGTATCAATTCCATTCTCAAATATATTGTTACGGTTCTAGGAACCGTATGCATTCAAACATACAGGTGCCCCGAAGTTAGTTATGCCGTAAAAGGTCCCATGACACCCAAAAGTACTGAAATTTCATATATATATATATAATTATATAATCTATATTATATATATATATATGTCCTATAGGAGTTTTTCATCGTGATTTCAGATCTGACAATGTTTTTTTCACAATACTCATTCTGTAAAATGTAAAATTAAAAAAACAAACCTCTTCGGGAACGCCCTAAAAATTCTCCTGAAAGGGGCGTAACCCATGCGTCAACTGAAGTTTGACAAAGGCTGCACGTAAATTACTCAGGTTGGTGGTCTACGTGATTCTATTGGCTTCCTGTGTGTTTCCACATTCTATTGGTCGACTCAATCGCTTCGTTCATTTCTGCTTTAAAAAAATCGAACATTTGTTTTGAATAATGGATGGCATGGACTTTCATTTGTCTGGTAACGACAGTGAGTGTGAGAGAAATGAAGGATTTTGGTCTGAATCACATGGAGAATTGTGGGATAATGTAGTCACGGGAGGTGAAGTTCAGGCAGCTGGAAATGAAATACGGCCTTACCAGTTCGAGCCCGAAGCAGGACAAGCAGAGGAAAATGGCGATGAAATTCCCGGAGTTCATGATGATCGGAGGACATCGAAGGAAGACTTGGCAATAACAACTGGTTAGACTAAATCCTATTCGTAATTCAATAATGTAAATTCGACTTGCATACTGCTCGATATCAGAAATATTTTAGTGAGGTGACGTGACCAGAGCAGCGACATGTTTCTCCGCGGCGAATGAATCACAAACAAGGCGCGCGCATGTCATCGGCCGTATCACTCCGCGCATAAAACGAAGCAACTCGCTGTCCGGATACGATGAAAACTTGTGTGCAGAACACACCTTGCGACACAATTGTCTAGAGTAGTCCAATAAATCTGAGTTCTGTTGCATTTTTATTTATTTTATTCCAACTGTCGTCATGTAGCGCCAGTAGAAAACAATGAAGAAAAGAGAATAATAAAAGAAAGCTACAGCACGTCAGATTTATCGGCCTAGTCGACGGACGACGGATTTATCGGACTAGTCGGACGGACGACGGATTTATCGGCCTAGTCGGACGGACGACGGATTTATCGGACTAGTCTAGACTCGAGTTGACAAGTAACTTGTATTAGCATGCACACAATGTAATAGTCAATGCGTAAGAGTCCCGAGGCTATGAGGCCGTGTAATAGGACAGATAAATTTGTCTTTCATAGTTTGCCAACATATTTTACCCTGTTCATTTATTACAGCATTTTGGCTAAATGTTAATGAATAGCAAGCCAATGGAGCAGTACCTTCACTTTAGAATAAACCCATGTATGTCGAGTGCAGCCATACCTGGCTTGCACGTATGTGGAATCGTACCTATCCAGCAGGCTGGTTTCAACGAACAATTCAATAAGCTGCAAAATGTGGGTGCAGGTTTTTCACATTTTTGATTTTAAAATTATCTCCTTGCGCCTTGAAATGATGCAATATAATCTTTAGTATTTTACTTGTATGTCCTGTAAGTTTTTTTTTTAATGGAAAGGTTCAACAGTCACATTTATATTTTGTGGACATGGTATAGCCTTTATTTTGCATACATGTATTGGATTTGTATACCACTAGACAAGGTTGTAAAGGGATCAATAATTGCCTCGTGATTGTTGTGCATACACGGCTCAGAAGCAGAATTTCTTGTCTCTGTGTGTGAGGAAACTTCCGTGAACAATCACAGGAATTAAGACGATCAGTGAGATAGCAAACACATGTGCACATGCATTTGTCATACTTTATACGGCGCGCGACATCTCGACTCTCGAGTCTATCCACTCTGTGCAGTTCTGGATGTGACGTCAACGCTGCGGTTCGCTGAAGTCAACTTTTTAAGGGGCGGGGCATAGCAAGTTGTGAAAAGCATGAGAAATGTTCGAAATATTGGTCTAATTATCCCATTTTTGATTAAAAAAAAAAAACATGGGTGATTTCTTCACTACGAAAGTCAAGTTAATATATAAATAACCAGAAAGTTTTGGGTGTCATGGACCTTTAAGTATATGTGTAGACAGAACCCTCCTCGTGTTTAGTGGGAAATCGAAGGGGTGCGTTGTGATGTTTTTTTAGTTAGGTTAATAAATCTTTTTATTTCCCCTCTTATGGAACCACGGTACCTTCCTAGCACTTGCAGACTCGGTTCGCTGGCCACAGCGTGCACTGTAACCGGAGTTGGTAATCGTAGTTGGAACTCTACCGCAGTCGGTAGAGTGACCCGGTTCGAGCAAGACGTGCCGAAGGGCGTGGTTCCCGGTAGATGCACCGCGTGGTTAATTAAGCAAATTGGTTCTCGACAAAAAGACCCTACGCTACGCGGTGGAGGTATTGGCGTCCACGGTCGGTTAAGCGACCCGCCGCCTCACGGAGTTATCCGTGAGCGACGGTGTACAATTCCGGGAGTCTGGTGGGAGACGACGTAACTTCCCCCACCTAGCGGTCGTTCTCGCCACGGTCCCAGCACCGCAACATAATATCTCTATCCATCAAATGCTCCCAATGCTTTATTTATTTGTTCTGAATATATCTGATGCTTATAACTTCAAATACTATTAATCTTCCTCTACCCTTCTTTCTTTAAAACTAAACAATCATAATAATGCTTGAAATTTATAGTGTCTGATTACATTCTTCTTTATCCCTTTCAACTTTTTATCACTTTTAGAACCACTATACTTGTAAGCATAAGACTTTGCTATCAAATAAGAACTATCTTTTCGAAGCATCATAATCAGAGATACTTGTTTGCTTTAGCATACGTATCTTTTTGAACAGACAAGTGATTGTCCTCTTCTTTTAGCTTTCTCTATCATCAACAGCATATATACATCAGAAATTAATGAGAGATTGTTTAGTCATCTTCAGCAAAGCACTCCAAGCTAGACTACGAGCTGTATAATAAAAACAGGGCCGAATCCATACAAATTTGTATGACATACATTTCTGAACGCTTCAAATACATCGGCTAATAACACGACATCAGTCTTCAGATAAAAGTCATGATATTCATCAATATTTTTTATGTTAATTTTGCCCAGATATTTTATGCATGTTGAGTCTTCATCACTGATATGAGTTTTATTCAGCTCATTGTGGAACCTTTACTTTGAAGGGAGTTGTGTTTCCTCAAATCATCCAAAGTTGTCCACATAGTCAAATGGGTAAACACCTTTCGTGATAACAGCTCAACTGTGCAAATTGATGGATAATTTTTTTTTTTGATTTGATAAATTGATAAATTCTTGATGGAAGCATAATGTGAATTTTCCTCTGAACTATAGTACAGAAGGTTACTGTGCATTTCATCATTTTTATAGTTATTTGAAATTTTTATTATTCGAACTTTGTTTGTATCTGTTTGTCCACACACATTAATGGAGAGATTGTTCATTTTCTCAAAGTTGGAGATATCCTTTACCTTCATTGGAAATTCTAATCCTTCAACATTTAAAGTATTTTCATATTTTTTTATAATGCCATATTCGTTCCGGTTTCCATTGTAAGGGGTGTAAGTGAGCAAGAACAGCTTCGAGGAAGCATTTGTTGTCATTGTTTTGAACATTAACAACTGCTTCTTAAAAGTTTCATTACTCTTGGCAAATCAATATAGGAAGAAGCTTTCAGAGGATCCAATTTCAAGATGTGTATATCTCAGAAATTATTTTCCCAATGTTAAACCCACTTCCTTCTGTGTTGTCATCAACATCTATTTCATAACTCTGAAGTTTATCATAAACATTACAATCTTGGAAACCTTGAAATGAAATGAGGGTTTGTTCTCATATAAGGTGTTTCTTCTTTCAACTGGTGTTGGCTTAGCAGTTAGGATGGTGGCTTGAGATCCTAGGGTCCTGAGTTCAAGCCCTGTTTTCTGCTGAATTAACACCAAGGGGTTGACTCAGCCTGTCATCCTTCCAAGGTCGGTAAAATGAGCACCAGTATACTGGTAATAGGGGCACTGCATCAGCGGCATATCCGCACCCCTAACCAATGATGCAACCAGCAGCCAAAAGATTGCACACGAAGGGAAGGGGTATTTATGGATTTATTAAATCTGGTATTGGTGTGGCGCAAGCATGATGAGCCGAATGGCCTCCTCCTGTGTATAATTTCCTTGTAAAACTCATTTCTTTCATCAAATATAATTTTACTCCCATATCGACTTTAATGGTATTAAATTCCCTCAGGCTCTTGTTAAAGTTTCAACAGCGGAACAAACTTTCACAATTGCTTCAGCTACCGATTTTGGTTCTGGCTCTTTAAACCTAAAAATTATGATTTTATATGATCTTTAAATGCCCCATCAGTTTTTTCAATAATAAACCTGGCTGTATCTTCTGAGGTTTTTTTATATTTGCATGATTGAAGACGTCTCTTATAACTATGTTTTAACAAGTAATTTGAGCATACATCACAATGTTCTTTTACTTGCTCTACTGGTTGGATTAGTTGAAATATATTGAGTGTGTATTTGCATGATTGTAAGTGTTTGTTGTAATATTTGTAGTCGTTATTGCAAACATCGCAATGAGTTATCTTCACCATATTTATATAACAAAAAAGATGATTTTCTCGGACCTATTTATATATACACTTTGGTGTTTAAAATAAAATTTTCTTGGTGAAATCTTCTGATATATGTTATATTTTTGTGTTTAGAATAAAATTTTGTTCATATTTCAAAATGACTTCAAAAAGGCTACCAATAAATATTTGTTGGGGTTGTAGTTTATTAAAAGACCTTTCCTTATAACTTTCATCACCATCGAGAATGTTGATAAATAATATGTTGGGATTTGGTTCTTGGGCTAAATATCTTTGTTGAGTTGAGACAAAATGATCAACCTCCCTCAGTGTTCTGCTCTGAGCTCCTCTTGAACCACATATCATTTTAAAATTGTAGTAAATGATATTTCCATTGTTTTCTTGACATCAATTAAATCTTTTTAAACCTCTCGCTCTGTGTGCTTTATTTACGGTTGTCTTGGTTATTTCTTCGATTATACCTTTTTGACACTGTCCACATTCATTATGTTTCCCATTTAAATACCAAGGTTGTGATTTTCTCCACTCTTTGGTTTGGGTTTTTGCTTGGCTCTATACTTTTCCAGAGTTTTGAGGTCTTTATATCAAATTAATTTTGCTTAAACTGATTTTTTAATGGATGAGATGTCTGAAATACATCGTTTTAATATAAAGTTTTATAGCACAAGGGAGTTTTATTCATAGGTAGGAATGTAAAGGGAAGGAATCTGAGGGTAGAGGATGGGTGGTCAGAGGTAAAATAAAATAGGGGGGGGGGACTTATTGATGCATGGTCAAGGCTCATGGAAGAGCTTGGTCCCAGAAACAATTTACTGCAGAGAAGCTGGTGCAGGATGAGTGGAAGAGGTGGGGGAGAAGGAGAAGTTGGTGCCAGAGATCTTTTTGTGAGAAATTTTTTTTACTCCTTTTTATGACAGAGTCAAATAGTTTTCCCCTGAGTTAACATTAAAGTCAAAGGGGGAAATAGGATAGTCCCAGAACCAACAAAATTCCCCAACTCAAACCACAATAAGAGAATGATGCTTCATTTTAAGATAATATTTAATGATCAAAGATGATCCAATCATTCTCATTTATAGGAATATATCATTTGGAATTACATTTTTCTTCCCCCCGACTAAAGCTGTACATGCAGAATGTCATGATTGACATCTTCAAGGCCTGCTTGTGTTCCTTTAGCAGGATTAGGATAAATTAAACATGCAGAGACGTCTTTCGATAAAAGATTCACAGCAAGAGATAAAAAGGAAAAATAAAGAAGTAAAGGTCACAGGCAAAGATAAAATTGACAGTTTTCAAACAACGTACAATAAATGAAATGCAGAGTTTAAATGAATGTAAAACAACCATCATCATTGTGGGAGCTTTAAGATTACAGGAATGGCTGCCAGTTCTGAATTTCTCTTTTATCATTTTGATTTTTTTATTATCTTTCTAAAGGTGATGCTATAACAGTCAAACAGCATGCGTATCCATATGCTGTAGGAAAACCACATTGGGTGATACAAGTATTTTTGCATGCAAGTGTTTCTCAAATATTTTCGTGCATCATGAACACAGAATGCCATACTATTGTGTTGTTGGATGTAGTAAAGGCCCATAAGGGGGGGGGAGTTTGCACTTATTTTGTTTTTCAAAGATAAGGATCAACAACAAGTCGATTGACGGGATAAGTAGAGGGTTCAACGGCTAAGAATTTGGTGTCGTATGTTGGACAGTTTAGACTGGGACCCTGTGAAAGATCAAGTTTTCCGATAACATTTTGGTTTTGAATTGAATGAAAGACTGACAAACAGATCCTGTCATCCCTGATGTGTTTTAAACAATTCAATGTTCACAAATGTTACGCATGAGGACAGACGGTCAAACGCAGTGACTATTAAAGTCAGTTGAGTTGTATCTGCTTTGTGTGAATGAAATGATGACATTCTTCCATTTCATCAGACATTGAGTGGTACCTATTTGTGACATTGGTTATTTTTTGATGCCTTGACCTCTGCACCCTGCGAGTTGAGTGTTACATTGATAGTCAAATTCCAAAATGACAGAAACTTGAAGCAAAATACCAGACTTTAGACCCCACTCCCCCCCCCCCCCCCACCAAACCAAACTCTACTTCAAATGAAAAGTTATCTTTAGAAGAATTTCTTTTCATTTGGAAGCATCCAAAAATACTCATTTGCATATTGTGGGATTGCAGCAGTGGCCTTGCTGGATGCCGAAGTTCGGTTATCTTAAATGTAGGTCTCGTTGGAATTCCACCATTTCCTCCAAACTAAAGTTCTGGGTGGAAAGATTCCTCTGAGACACTTATTATAAAACAAGCAAGCAAGTAACTAAGTAAGTAAAGAAATCAACCAAAAATTTAGAAATTTTCAGGCTTTTCTTTGTTTCAGATATCTTCCTTCTTAAATTTATGGCAAGAGCTCAGCATATTCTGAGATTGGATTATTCATTGTAAAGCTTTTAAGTGAACATGGATGGACAATGATCCAAAACTTGAGAAACAAACAATAAAAACAACGCAATTCAGAAACCGATAGTTTGTTGAGAACAGCGAGCCAATCTAAGTAGCAGAGACCAACATATTACCATACTGGCAAGAAGCTTTCAGCGTCATCATCAATGTGAGCGTCGGTGTGGCCGGACCCTTTACAGAGCGTCGGTGTGGCCGAAGCAGTTTCTTGGCACGGATTATGCTGGGTGGATTGCCATTACCTTCCCAACAGTCATTCGGGGCAGGAACTTGGAATTTGTTCGATCAGGATAACGGTGATAAAAGTGGCCAAATGGAAAATTCGTTTGTCACTTCACGAGGGACAAGATGGGATCTTTAACGTGTATTAACTAATGCTGGCAGACAGGAAGGCTTGATGTCCATCCAAGGGATGGAATGGTTTGTGATGCAACTCCCTTGCCCACGAAACACAAAACTGACAGTTTATAGTTGGGTCAACAATAAAACCCAGATGAGATGGCTCAAAGGCAAGTGTATTACCTTTGCACAATGGGTTACGATAACATTGTTCTTGGTCAATTTGATTGCCTTATCTTAGTTTCATTGTAAACCTTTGTCAGTGACCTGAGAAGGAAGCAGGAAGCAGTTTTGTTTTTCATTCGTTTTCTTGTGTTTTTGTGGGAGGTTGAGAGTGCGGGAGGGAGGAGGGGGTGAGGGGAATTTCTCAGCATTGCACAAAATGTTTCCCCATTTTATCCACAATTTCAAACCAAAAATGTATTCTACAGGAACATCTAGAATTAGTAATGTTAAAGAAATTCATATTTTGTTCAAGCTGGACAAATCGATGAGTGTTGTGTGGTGCTGATCAAGAGCCCAGTAAGGCACACTGTTACAGGATTTAATATTACCTGTAAAGTGTTTCCCTTGTATTTGTATACAAGCTGTAATTTATGCTAACGTGACAAGCACAGGTTCATCTGTGGAATTGAAACGTGACGCTTTAACATATCAATGCCTTGCTTCAGTGAATGGTTTAAATAGGTCAAACCCAAACAAGAGTTTTCAAAAATCAGCATCAACTGTATATTTCTTATTTTTCTTTTTTTAAATACCATCGCTGATCCTCGAAATTGCTTACAAATGCCCTCCTCCCAATCAAAGCTCGCCAAAGTGCCGTGGCCATAGGAGCGACATAGCTTCTCTGCGCACAGAAAGCGACGGGCTCATTGCGAGCGGTACAGGCGGATTGTGTTCTGCACCTCCCGTCGACACAGAGGACAAATGCACAAACTGCCAGCACACTGCATGCAGCAGCATACGTGGCCACAGGGCAGGAAGACGAGCTCAGTCTGAAATGGCAAAATGTGCACAGTGTATCAGAAAATGGAAAATTCGTTTTTCAACAGATAATTTCACCAACACGACATGCAAGGTGTCACTGTTAGATCACACACACGTGCAGGAGAGGAGTCGTGAGCAAAAGATGTGGAAATATCCTAGGAAATGGTGCCAAAATTAACTACTTCACAACTGACAAGACTCAAGGAGGAGACACCACAATAATTAAAGTCCACCAGCTAATGAGAGCAAACGGGTCCCCAGAACAGCCATCTGAGGGACAGCACACTCATCGATGCAATGCAAGATGGTGGAGAACTGTGAAACTTCAAAAGCATCGAGATTTGTTCTTTCATCTTCAGCACACCATCCATCTCATGGGATTGTTAACTTTTTTTGTTAACTATCCCTACCTAACACAACCCTCTAACTTGTAGGTTACTGTGTTCCCCTCTTGTAGGGGTTACAACCCTCTAACTTGTAGGTTACTGTGTAGGTTAACTTGTAGGTTACTTCTCTTTCCTGTTCCTTCATTCCCCTGCTTGTTCAGTCTAAATGTGGCCACATTTTGCCCACTGTACATTCATTACCTTTCTTTTTTACCCTCTGTAATCACAATCTTTCATGAGTATCAGTTTTGTATGAAATTAAAAAAAACGTTTATCAAGTGCCTCATTTTGAAAATAAAAAGCAGTAAAATAACTGTAAAACAACTGTACCTCACGGTCTAAGCAGACCACACACTCTGATCGGCTCAACATAGTTGAGCTAATGGCAGTCTCTAGGGGCGCAGAGGGAATAATGGCTGTGGTCGCATGTGGATCAAGGTCATCCTCAGGTGGTGCTGTTGGCATTTTGTGGGATGAGGGAGGTGGAGAAATCTTGCTGGCAGGAGGAGTCAAAGTCATGACAGGAGATTCTGGATGATCTTGATTGTCAAAACCAGCCTCTGATAGTACAAGGAGAAAGGAAATAGAACTTTAACACGTGGTATCATTTATTTATTTATCAACACCATTGCATATGAACGTGGAGAAAAGGGAAGACAAACATTAAGCAGACAGACATGAAAGCATTTTGCCACTTGGTGCATTTCCATTTTTACTTCAAAAATGGCCAACAAGAGAGTTGAATCATCCAGGGTTTTAAAAACTACCAATTAATCACTTCAGGAGCCATTTGACCACTCACCTTTTCCTTCTTGAGGCTTTACCTTTTGAGTAATAAAATAAATAATTTTAATCTCGAAAATGTTTTGTAATGTTATTAAGAATACTAAAGGATAATGCTTGCACGTTTATAATAATGTCTTCATTGTTCATGAATTCCCAATGGTGTGTCAGATTAAAAATGATTCCAAAGGTACAAAAGCTGCCCACCATAAGTCATACTCGAGAATCAGTAGGTACTTGCATACTACAAGAATAGGTATAAAAAGTCCTCAGGGAACACAGCCCCCGATCGTGCCTTCCAATGGGATGTGTACATTTTATATTTAAATAACAAGAAATAAAGCAATCAGAGATCGCAAGCCCTCGCCAAAACTTGTTTTGTGTGGTGATTGTGTAGTTTTGTGTGGTGTTTGTGTAGTTTGTGTACTGGTGTGTTCCGTAATTAATAAGAGACATAAATAGAACTGCCACTTTATAGCTGCTGGCAGTGATGACCGGGTACCAAGACGTCCCGCTTTGACACAACCCCGCTTTGATCGGTCACCTGACCCTGGCCCATGACATTTATTGTCATGGTCTATTATTAAATTCAATTTAGAATGTGATTAAAATAAATTCAATTAAAATAAAATGGAAGACCAAATCGGTACAAGTCCTGCATTAGAATCATCAGAAGGAACCCAAACAAGCAAAAAGCAAATATGAAGTCATCAGGAGGAACCTGGATGGGATTTGGGTTTCAGCTGCGACTCCTCGACACTCAAACGCATCCAGGCACAGCCAAATGAGCCTTATTTAAAAAATAAAATAAAATAAAAACAGATCAAACAAGTGAAATCCTTCAATACAGCGCGTGTGGTGAATTAAATGAGTACACCAATGTTAAAATATGCAATTTATGCTTTTTCAGTTGAAAAACAATTAAAAAGCGTACTTTAATTTGAAATGTAAAAATCTTGTTATTATTGTGATAAGCACCTTATATATAACAGAAGAATGAAATCGTTCGATACAGCGTGGCAGGAGGCCACAAAAGAATGATTGTAAGTAAATTGCAACTACTAATGCATGACGAAACACTTGTTTATGGCTAATATTAAAGAGAATGATGGCATAAGAAGAACTTAGCCTGGAATCCTCGTGCATAAACCGCCCACACAACACACGTGGTGTCCTTTGACCAATCAGGAGCAGTGCAGTTACAGTATCGTTCCTTCAGCTCGATTGGTCTTGTCCTGCACGTGATGTTTTCGGGTTTTTTTTTCGTTCTTGTTGAATCTGAGGAGATTATTTTTTCGTTCTTGTTGTAAGTAAATTTCAACTACTAATCCATGACGAAACACTTGTTTATGGCTAATATTAAAGAGAATGATGGCATAAGAAGAACTTAGCTTTCTGCGTTCGGCGCGAAATGCCATGGTGGACGGAAATGACGTCTTTCGTTTGTTCGTTCGTACATGAGGGAGCGTTTCTTCGTTTTTTTCCGTCAAGCAATAACTTAAATGGTTTTCACATATATAACACATTAGTTTCACAAATTTCCATTGAAATACTCGGGTATTTCCGTCAATTGTCGCCATTTCCGTCGAGGTTACACACTGCATCTACCGGACGGCCGTCATTGGCTGTCTTGAGGCACGTGGGGGGTGGGGGGGACGGGGGACGGGGGACACGGACCCACCAGAGACATGGTAGACGACGCCGGGACATTTCAACCTCGGTGCAATTGTATACAGCGCACGCGCTGTAAAAAAAATTCTGGCTGCCAAACCATGTGTCCGACAGGTTGAAATGTAAAACATATACTCCCCATCACATCACTGGTGAGGAGTTGCTCTCTTCATCAAAGACTCCATTCCTCACTCTCCATGCACTGCCCTCACTCCCCCACACCCCAGGAATACCTCTGGCTACGGCTTCCCCTCCACTCCCACCTCATGTTTATATGTGTACTGTACCGTTCACCAAACAGTGAAGACTCCATTTACACCTTACTATCCGAAAACATGGACCAACTTCTATCTTCTCATCTGAACTCTCTCTTCCTCATATGTGGTGACTTCAATTGTCGTCATGCCAGTTGGCTAGGTGTGGGTACCTGTCTCACCTGTCATGGCACCTCAGCAAAAGCTTTCTGCGACTCATTGGGACTGACTCAATCGGTCAATTTCCCAACCCGGATCTCAATCAATGGTACTCCATCTCTTCTGGATCTGATTTGACAAATTTCCCTGAAAATATCTGTTCTTCCTCCGCACCAATCGGTTCTTCTGACCACGTCCTTGTCAAAGTGGACATCTCTCTGGCTATTATCAGAGAACCACCTCACCGCCGTCGAGTCTGGCATTTCACTCAAGCCGATTGGCAGGGTCTCCAAGCAGCCATCATACTTATAGACTGGTCCTCTATCGCTACTTTCTCCAACATCAACTCATCCTGGGAATTCTTTGAAAGAAACTTGCTCTCCCTCATGCACAGATTTATCCCTCTCGTCTTCAGTTGTCCTATCCTTCCTCCCGCCCATGGTTCACTGAAGCTTGTAACGAGGCAGTTGTCCTGAAACAACTTGCCTTTGCCTCATGGAAAGCAAACCCAACTGAGGGTAATCTCAGTTCCTTCCATAAAGCTCAGAACAAGTGTGTATCTACCCTCAGGAGAGCCAGAAAACAACATCTTTCTAAGCTCAAGTCTGAATCTCCAACCCTCTCCCTCCTCCAAATCCTGGTGGCATCTAATCAAATCTGTTTCTGGTGTATGTTCCCCCTCCATCCCCTCCCTTACCTCAAATGGCCGCACTGCTGATACCGCACGTGAAAAGGCTGAATGCATAAACTCCGTGTTTGCATCAAAATCTTGTGTCCAAAACCCATCGCTTTCTGTACCCACCTTACCCAGTCGCACCCAACTGTCCCGGGACTCTGTGTCCTTTTGGCCTGACAAGGTGGAGAGCTTGCTGTCAAACCTCGACTCAGATTCTGCAACCGGTCCAGACGGCATCAGTCCACGTGTCCGAAAAAAACTGCTCCTCTGCTCTTGCTCACCCTCTCTCTGTTCTATTCTATTCATTCATTTGCTCAAGGTCATCTGCTTGGAAATCAGCAAACATTACTGCCCTGCATAAAAAGGTGCAAAACAGATCCCTGCAACGACAGACCAATCAGCTTTGCCAATCATCAGCAAGGTTATGGAATCCATCATCGCTTCAGACAATTAAATCCTTCCTCTTCTCCAATGGCCTGATTTCCGATCATCAATTTGGTTTCAGACCAGGTCACTCTACCCTGGATATGCTGCTTCTGCTCTCCCAACAATGGATGGAGATCCTCAATGCCGGATATGAAATCAGAGCCGTATCCCTGGACATATCACGTGCTTTTGACACGGTCTGGCACCTGCTCCGCTCACCAAACTCTCTTCCTATGGTATCCAAGGCCATCTCCACTCATGGCTCACAGACTTCCTCTCCTGTCGCAGCCAACGTGTGGCCCTAGATGGAGTTCTTTCATCCCCTCTTCCTGTCCAGGCTGGAGTTCCTCAAGGCAGCGTTCTGGTCCTGTTCTTTTTCTGCTTTTCATCAACGATCTCTCCGACTCTCTGGAAAATCCTCTTTATCTCTTTGGTGATGACTCCACCCTCAGCCATACCATCTGTCATCCCTCAGACCGGCTGTCAAGCAGCAGTTTCTTCACTCTCTGCAGATCTGGGTAAAATCACAAACTGGTCCAACATGTGGAACATGTCTTTCAATCCGGACAAATCTCACACTCTCACAATGTCTCTCCGAAAGGACCGTTTGGAACCCCCCCCCCATCTACTTTCTCAACAATCCTCTGGAAGAAGTCCTTTCATTCAAGCTTCTGGGTCTATCTGCCATGATCTTTCCTGGGAAAGCCACATTCCCAACTGGGAATCCTCCATCATGCAAAGTCCTTCCTCGGCCCACTGAGCTCTTGACCACATACAAAGCTTTCGACCGCAGCCTGATGGAGTACTGCTCTCCCTCTGGGTAGTGCTCCTGTCTCTCACCTTTCTCGGCTTCACGCTGTGGAAACCAAGGCATTTCGGATCATTGGTATCTCCCACGATGAGGCTGAGTCTTTGGGCCTCTCACTCTCTCACCACAGGCAGGTCGGTGGTCTTTCTGTCTTCTACCGTTTCCTCTCCGTCTCACCCCCCCCCTACTCTGTCTGCGGTTTGTCCCCACCATATTTCTGCACAGCGCTAAGGTCCGCCATAACCCCCTTCTGGTAAAACTACCAAAATCACGAATCAATGCTCACCTTCACTCTTTCATTCCTCTTTTTTCCCGCCTTTGGGATAAACTCCCTCACTCTGTTCAATCCTATTCTTCCCTCCAGGCTTTCAAAACAGCTTTTCATCACCACCTCTTATCGTCCCCCATCCAAAACCTCGATCTTTTCTGCCCCCGTTAATCCACCCCAAACCCACCTCCTTCAAATTCCCTGCTTTCCTTACTGAAAATCCCTGTAATGGCCATCTTGTATACCCATGTTCCCCGCCCCATCCCTTTCCCTCCCACAGATCTCATGTCTCTGTTTTCCATTGTTTTGCCCTTCCCACTCCCGCCCTCTTGTCTCGTGTCCCCCCCCCTTTGCTGTGCGTTTTGTGTTAGGTCTCATACGAGCCTAAAAGCCCAGTCACACCTTGACGTTTTAGCCAGCAATGGCAACGTATCAAAATGTATGTAAAACGCTGGCTTACGCTGAACTTTTGATGTTTTTTTTTTTAAGATTCGGACGTATTCATAACGAGTTGGTCGTATGCATAACATATTAGTAACGGACACAGAACGTTTCGTTGTCTTATAGATAACTTATACCAACGAATGCTTAGCCTGTTGTCGGCGTTCACAACCTATGCCCAACGATAGTCTAACTTATGCAAAGCGCACTGCACGTATCGCCGACGATCACGTGGCGTAGCCTATTAAAAGGCTGCCGCACAATGATTCAAATCATAACCGCCGGAGAAATGGAAGTGTCAACATCGCAGTCACACCTTGGCAATCTTGCCAGCGTATGCCGCCTCTGAAAAATGCTTCTAAAACGCTGGCGCACGTCGAATACGGTATGGGTAAGTTTGTTATACGTGAATAGAACGCTAAAGTACACCATCATACGTCGTAGTAAGTGGAGTACGTCTTGAAATTTTAAACGTGTTAAAAATTTTATGACGTATTTGCCGTATGCCTCACATGTTCCGCATGCGATGGGAATAAGTTGTACGCATGATATGCGATCGTTGGCACACGTCAACAAAAGTTACTTGTAAGTTACTCATAAGTCAAAACACGTCGAGGTAATGGTTAGCGTCAGTGTTCCAGACTCCCTGGTTTTTTTTTTTTTCTTCGGTATGACAGTGATGTTGACACTTCGATTTCTAGTGCGGTTATAAAATAATATAATTAATAGGCTGCCGCTCAACGATTTAAATCATAACCGCACTAGAAATCGAAGTGTCAACATGACCATCATACCGAAGGAAAAAAAAACAACAAAAACCAGGGAGTCTGGAACACTGACGCTAACCATTACCTTGACATGTTTGACTTATGAGTAACTTATAAGTAACGTGTGTGGACGGGTGTCAACGATCGCGTAACGTGCCTACAACACGTTACTCATAGGTTAGAAATAAGTTGCGGGTACGCCAATCATTACCTCGACGTGTTTCGACTTATGATTAACTTACAAGTAACGTGTGTCGACGTGTGTCAACGATCGCATAACGTGCCTACACTTATGGCCAGCGTAGCGGAACTTGTGAGTCATACGCTGGCATAAGTCGTAAAATTTCAAGCATGCTAAATTTGAGGACAACCGCAAAGTACAACGATGAAAGCCAGCGTACTACGACGTATGGCAGTGTTTGTCAGCGTGCTCTCAATGTTTCCAAACTTACCCATAACATATTCGACGTGTGCCAGCGTTTTAGACAAATTTTTCAAAAATCGGAATAAGCTGGCTAAAACGTCAAGGTGTGACTGGGCCTTAAAGAAGGTATACAAAAAAAAAACAATAAAAATAAAAACAACCTACTAGATCATAATTTTGAAGTTTCACGTCAATTAATGAAGCGCTTCAAGAGAAAGAATTTTTTAAAGATTTTTGCTCAATCCAATATGGCTGCAAACCATGTTCTGTATGTGACATCAATTGTTTGTAATACTCTGGTATCCCCAAGACTTGGGAACATTTTCATGAAGTTTCCCCTCAATCTGTCCAGCCATTATAGAGATTTTTTTTATAGGTTTTAGGGTAAATCCAATGTGGCTGCCAAACTATGTGACCTATGAGGTCATATGTGTGAACGTTTTGTCCTCATAGATAGGTGGTTATACGTGTAAAGTTTATCCTCAATCTGTCCAGCCATTATAGAGAAGATTTTTTTATAGGTTTTAGGGTAAATCCAATGTGGCTGCCAAACTATGTGACCTATGAAGTCATATGTGTGAACGTTTTGTTCCTCATAGATAGGTGGTGTCATACGTGTAAAGTTTCACCTCGATCTGTTCAGCCATTTCAGAGAAGAAGACTTTGAAGGTTAAAAAAAAAACACAAACTACGGCTGCTGAATCAAGTGATCAATGACATCAATTGTTTTTGCTATGGACCATTTTATCCTGAGATGACCCCCAAAAACTTTCATACTGATTGGACGTAGCATTCTACATATGCAATTATGATGTCATAATGAAAGCACCTATGATATCATAAAAAAAAAAATCACACTTATTCCCACGAGGAGTATTGCTTTGTGCCAAGTTTCAATTTTTCCTTGGTGTGGTTTCAGAGGTCCAAAGTTTTTCTGTTTTTACAACATGGCTGCCACACCACATGACTTATGACGTCATAATTATCATTAAAACATTCTACATGAGTAGTCGCTCCTAAATTTGGCTAATGGTGGTGAAAATTTTGTCTCAATCTGACAAGCGGTTGCAGAGAAACACTAAAGTTCTGTGCGGACAAACAAACAAACAAATGAAAAATCGTGCTTAGCACGACACTTGGCGAATTAGTTGACCTTTCCGTGTGGTGGTCCAAGCTGTAATGTCATGGAATGTGTGGTGTCTATTTGTTCGTACATTAATAAAATGACGCGACGTCACAAATAACAATTATCAGGTGCGCGTTGTCATGGTAACGGCAGCAGATTGAAAATTTTCACAACTCATTTAAAGCCACCATGTGACATTCAACAACTTATCATCGGTGCTTGTTGCCTTCATTCTGATCGTAGAAAATATTTGAAAATACCTAGGAACATTGCTTTTCAACCAGCTTTACGATCCCGTTATCAGGTTTGAAATATGTTGTAAAACAAAAATATGTATTTTATATGTGTGTTTTTCATGTTTTGGGTGACCCTGACCTTGACCTTGGGTCAATTTCGATCAAACTTTGTACACATGTTAATATTACATGCATAAATAGACAGTATAAGTTCAATATAATAAGTGCAAAACTGTTTGAGAAATAGCCATGTGTAATTCACAAAATTCCCCATTGGTTTATAATGGGCGATAAATAAAGTGATGCAGAATCCAGATCCTGACCTTGAACATCACCAAAAGTCACATATCTTTTTGCACTGCGGATTTCTATCAAGCTGTTAAAATTTCATCCAAATCGGTTAAGAATTGTGACTGTAGAACGAATAGAATTTTTTTAAATCACGCAATAGCTAAAAACTTTGACGTCATACGCTTGCGATAAACTGTGCATAATTTGTACTAACATGCATTTTAAAACATTTAGATATTCCATTGAAGTTTGTTTTGGCGTCAACAAGAAGTCGCTACGACTTCCGGTTACTGAGTTATGTTCAAAAGCTTGTTTTCACCTTTTTTGACGTAATGTCGTGATGTTAAGTGCAATTATGACGTGATTTAATCCCAGACTATTTCAGCAAGATTGGCTATCACGTGTTAAAATTTGAGAACGATTGCTTCAGTAGTTTCGGCTGCACACGAGCGTAAATCTATTTAAAAAAATTACCCCCGTATGGGGTGACGGTCATCTCTATAATGTTTTTTACTCTCATAATCGATTAACCGTTGCCAGATATCTCCTAAAATGACAGACGAGATAGGTTTTGAAAATGGCGACTTTCACAACTTTTGTGACCTCGTGACCTTGACCCTGACCTCGAATCCGGGAAAAAATATGTCGTTGAGTATCACTCATCGACCTCAACCACATACCAAATTTCATCAAGATCGGAAGTAAAAAGTTTTCTTTGTACCGGAGGTGTTTTTGACCATCTTCCAGGTTACGTGCGGCCAAACGGGACGGAAATTCAAAATCTGTCCGGTTAGATACAAGATAATATTTTTTACTATCATAATCAATAAACAGTTGCCGAATATCTTGTAGAATGGCAGACTAGATAGGTTTTTGAAAATGGCGATTTTTATAACTTACGTGACCTCGTGACCTCGTCCCTGACCTTTAACCCGGACAAAAGTTATATCGTTGTGCAACTCATCGACCTCTACCCACATACTAAGTTTCATCAAGATCGGAAAGAAAAATTGTTGACGGACGTACGGACGGACGTACGGACATTTGGTCCGGCTTTATTAGGTCATCTCGGTAGAGATGACCTAAAAATGACGTCAATAGGCAAAACTTTGACATCATACGTTTGCGAAAACTATGCGTAATTTGTAATAAGATGCATTTTTAATCATTTAGATATTTGAATGAAGTTTAATTTGGCGTCAACGCGAAGTCGCTACGACTTCCGGTCACTGAGTTATGTCCAAAAATGTGTTTTCACGTTGTGTGACGTCACGTCGTGACGCTTAGTCCGATTAAGACGGGGTTTGGACGCGGACCGTCTCAGGTGGATTGCCTATCAGGTGTAAAAATTTAAGAACGACTGGTCCAGCCGTTTGGGCTGTAGACGACCGGACAAACAAACAAACAACCAACAAACGGAACAGACCAACATATTGACAAAATCGAATATTTCGCCAAGTAACAAAATGACAGACAAACGGATCCAAATGCAATACCCTCTTCTCTGGTGAGGGTAACAAACTAAATAAATAAATATGTACATCGTGGAGATGGTAAAGGGTATATAAATAAATAATGCTTTCTGAAAGCACCTACAATCCTGCACTATTATTTCCTGTAAAATATTTATTTATTTTAATTGCCAAAATTCCAAATTTGCTCCGATCCCAAAATCATTTGACGTGCCTCATGCCCAGATGTTTCTGCATACATGGGCCGAATGTGAAAAAAAAAGTGTTGTCATTTTTTCCAGGAAGTTCCTACATATGCTCCGGACACACTGACAGGACACAAAATATTAGCCTCCAGCTGGGCTGACTCCCGGTTTGGGAATAAAAGTGACCTGAGTGTAGGTTTCTTCTCTCACTTAGCTTTGGAAGCGAGATTTCCATACAAAGCCAAGCATATGCTTCCAGATTTGTCTCTGTCACTGTTGATTGTTCGCACTATTGTTCGTGCCATGTGCTCATTGCCGTGTTTTCTTATGTGCATGTTTGGTTACTTTGATCTTGTGTGCTCTGTCTTGACTGCTCCTTCATAAATCCTTACCAATAACCCCTTACCCTCGCACCCTTTCATTGTTCTTTCCTCCAGGCGCCTCTTACGATCTCTATTCCCATTCTCGTTTTAACTCCCTCCTTAGACTCTCAAAATAAACAAAATCCCTCTTACCCCATTTCATGCTTCTTTGTTGGGTTCATGTCAATCTCTGTTCGTTTTGGCCACATGTTCGGCAGCATCTGAAACCTCATTGAACTTCTCGCCAACCTCTTCCCTCACCCTTCCATCAAGCACACTCATCCTTTTCATCCTCACTCCTATCCACTTCTTTCTTCTCAAATTAAAAACATTACGCATTTCTCTCTTTCCAGTTCATTCCTTAAGTCATTAAGTAACAAAATTCATTCTTTTTTCCAATCAACCCACCTATTTCTTTTCCTCATCTCCTCACATCGATCAACGATACTCTTAAATTATGTGCGTGTTCTCATCGCTTCTCCACGTCTCTCCGCATACCCCTGTCCCCCCTCCCCTTCACCACAACGTACCCCCGCACCCTCTCCACATACCCCCATGCCCCACTCGTGCCCTTTCCACATCCCAATCCCCCCATGCCCTCTACATTCTCTAGACTTTCCCACACACTGCAAGCTGCACCTTATCCTCAGTCCCTACCTGCATGGACCTCCAACATCTGAGGCCTCTACCCCGACCTCTGTTTAATCCTCCCTTCAGGGTTTCAAGATAGCTGTTCACCTTCTCAGGTCATCCCCATACATAACCATCTTTCCAGGTTATTGTGTTTTCTCTCCTCTTTCTCAACCCACCTTTGCATTTATTTGTTCCATTGCTATTTCGTCCCGTTTTCCATTCCTCTTCTTTCAGCCCCTTTTTGTTGTGCTTGAGCTTGTATCCAGTTCGCCATCCCCTCTGTATCTTCTACCCAACCACACCCCCATTTCCCCTTACTCTCTCATTTTTTTCTCCAAATGTTTCTCTGTTGTGTCCCTTCACCCTTCTGTTGGTGTGTTTCCCCATTTTATACTTTGTTCTCACTGTTAATTTCTGTTCTTTTCTGTTCTGTGTTCTAGCTCTTCCACAAGCCTCAACTTTATATACAGAAAATATAAAAATAAAATAAAAGGTAGTGTTCAAGCACTCATCCATTCCAGGTTCCGTAAAGTTTTGAGTTTAAGACGCACTCAAGGAAAGGTGCACCCCCATTTTTTACCCTTTCTTGATGGGAAAAAAAAATATGGGGGCATTTTCCTATCATCCTCCCACTGCCCACGAAATAGTCTCCAATAATTTATCGGTAAGAATTTTGCGCTCCCGACATTTATTGTTGTGCTGTCACATGATGCGAACAAATAGGGGGAAAAGGAAGAATTTTTTTTGTCTGATACTTGCTTCGTTTATTTTGGGATAGATTGGAAAGAAGAAAGAAGACGGAAATAGAGAAAGATAGTGGGAGGGGTTTTCTTCTTTTCATTTCAAGACATTCTTTCTTGTTATTTGGTATCCTTGAAAAGGGTTGTTGGGTGGGTAAAGCAGTAAAGCTAAACCCCCCAGGAACTCCTCATCATCGGTCTCATCGAATACTGTGCGAAGTTCCTCATCTGAATCTGCATAAAGGAGGTCGGCGTTGCTGTCGTCGGTCTCTGAGGTGCTTCCTAAATCGCCCTCCCACAGCACATCGTCTTCCGTGCCATCCAAGCTGTTGGACCACTTCAGGAAGGCGCGACGGATGATCTCTGCTGGCAACTTGTCCCAAACTTTCAGGATCCACAAACAAATGGTCGGCAAATCTACCTTCTGCATCCGTCCTCCCATGGTGTACGACTTCTCCCCCTCCATCATCCAGTCTGCCCTGCATCGCCACAGGCTGTCCTTGAAAGGCTTGTTGACTGAGACGTAAAGAGGCTGGAGAAGCGATGTCATCTGGCCAGGAATCATCATGAGATCGGTATTGGATCATTGCAGGGTCACCTCCGTGCAGTTCGTCTTATTACAGTGGAACGCTTGGAGGATGAGAAGACCTCTACGCTGTGTGAGACCTCCTACTCTCTTCTTCCAGACGTGATGTAGCCAGTCGTTGATGAGGTCAACATCCATCCAGGCCTTGGGGTGGACCCGCATGATGATGCCAGGTGGGAACTTCTCTTTTGGAAGAGTCTTCCGCTTGAAGATGACGTACGGCAGCAGCTTTTCTCCATCAGCAGTGAAACCCAGTATAACTGTGATTCGGTCCTTCTCGTGCTGTCGTCATGACGCTCATGCTCTTGGAACCTTCAGCTGCTATGGTTACGCTCCGAGGGATGTCAAAGGTGAGAAGTGTTTGGTCCACGTTGCCAATCCTGGAGAGTGGGTTGGCGGACTGGTGGTGCAGCTTGATGACATACTGCATAAAATTCGTAGTCTTCGCCTCCAAGTCATTAGGAAAGCACTGTGCGATGTGGGTACGCTAGCAGAAGGACAGTCCATGCCAAGACATGAAGCGCACGCCCATGAAATGCTTGCCTTTAAGTCTACGATTCCAGCCCTGTCATCAACGACCCTGGCCTTTAGTCGAAGTGCCATCTTTGAAATTGCGTGCTCCTCCATCCTCTTCTCTCGAACCAAAAATGAAAACACACAAAATGATTCCACACAGAAAATGTTGATGAATGTGTCGGTCAAAAGTGCAAGAGTGCACTTGGCACTACATGGACGAGGCCGGAGTTTTCCGTGCACAAGCACGGTGGAATCGCAGAGCAGAGCTGCGCTATACGCGAGTTCCATTGCTCGAAATTTCTTCAGCCTGTTTACAAGGCCCCAACCTTAAACATGAAAAAAGTGCACCTTATACTCGAAACTTAACGGTATATTTTATGGAGTTACTCAGAGTGCAGCAGGGAGGAATTCTTACCTTTGATGTGCTTGACAGCTCCATCAATAAGGGAAATTTGTACGTCCTTTTTATAAATGCCAATCTGAAAGAAGAACGTGCTGATGTTATTCCACAAAGCCATCTTGAAGGAAATATTAAAATTTTATCCAAAAACTATCTCAAGAAAAGACTTGTGTTTTGTGTTTAACCCATTAATTGATCCCATTTGAGAGCAGAGTGATTGTGAAGGTGCCAGTAACATAACTCACCGCTCCAAGCTGCTGGGGAAGCAAAGTGGCGAGGCTGCAAAGTGTGATATTATGACGTGCAAGCACAGGTGCCAACTCAGAAAGGCCTAAGTGAATTAGAAGTTCCTGTAAGGCATCCTCTTGTGTGCTCTCCTGATACCAACACACACCAACACTCATTTTCAAGTTTACTCAGAGAGTTAACAACTCTAATTAAATTTTGATGATGCTGCTTTCCATGTGTCTGAATATTTTTTTGTGTCATGCGAATTATTGTTTAATAAATTCCTGGTACTTTTGACAACAAAATGTTATAACCAGAGGGCTGCGATCGGAGATTGCTGATGAGTCCCGTTACTGGTACAGTATAACCAATTCATAATATTAGCCAATTGGTAGCACTTCCATTTGTGGCTCATAGTGAAAACAAATGTATTTTTTTCTTTCTTCCAAAAAGCGGGACACCATGGACGCCAAGACTAACCACTTTATGCCTCCCTCCAAGAAAGTTAAAAAGAATTGAATAATGGAAAAATAAAATAATTAAAAACCTAAATCATTGGAAATTGAAAATATTTAAATAGAAAATTAAATAATGGCAAGATTGAAAAATTAAATAATGGAAAAATTATTCCTAAAAAAGGCAGGACACCGCAGGCACCATGCTTCCCTCCGGTAACCATAATAATGAGTTCACTTACAAGGAACAATCGCAGGAGGTGGCCATTAGGCCCATCAAATCCTGTGCTATGGTTGATTGTCCGTGCTCTATTCTTTTTAAATGCTGAGCATCAGGTAAGGGAGCAGCACGTACCATTTTTAAAGTCTTTGGTATGACTCGGACAGGGTTCAAACCACCGATTGCCCAGACTCAGAGCAGATGTTCCAACCATTAAGCCACAGAATCGGGTACTTTTACCTCTGTGCAGAGACAATGAAAAGGTTAGCTGCGTCATGTTAGCCTAGATAATAAACATTGTGTCCTAATGTCCTTTCGCTATGAGCCCTGAATAACGTTTTGTGCTGCAGAATGCTTCATGGTTCCCACAGGTGAGAACCGAGCATGCTGGCACATCTGGCTTAACAAGAGCATTGTTATTACATGGCAAGTGACTGTCACTGTCATATACAGTGACAACCCACCTGTAGTTTCAGTGAAAGGGGCTTCGAGTCCAGCAACCGCTGATACTGCACCAGCCAGAAGTCCATGTTCTCAGCAACGCGCTGCCGATCCATCTCAAGCTGTGGGGATCACCGGCTTAGAAATCACCACTAACATGAAGAAATGTCAAACACTACTCTGGATTCTGAACATGAATCGTTTAAAATTTTCACCACCAAAAAAATTAAGTAAGTGCCATCTGTGGCCATTACAGTACAGCTTAAAAGGACAAATGGGGAGAAGCATGTATTAACTTGGCATGCCCAAGTGCTTTTCTCTAATGCAGAACCAGGACCAGTTGGTTTGTCATGTCCTTTACGGATTCTGTTTTCAGGAAAATTCTCAGTTGCAGTCAAATGTGAAGTCAAAATTGGTGTTTGCGATAATTGGGAGACCACTGCAGATATTGATACAGTTGGGTAAAAGTACCAGAGCCTCTTGCAGCACTTCCTCGCGTCGCTCTTTATCTTTCAGTAGCCTCTGCAATAGCTCCGACAGTGCGAGTCGCTCACCGATCAGCACGTTCTATAGTAATAAATAAATAAAAATGAAATAAATCACACAATAACAATCAACTTCGAACATCGTTTGGGCTAAGCTTGTGATTCAGCACATTTTATTAATCATGGCTAATAATGCTTAATTGAAAAGAGAAGATATTGCTCAATGTTATAAAAACCGAGGAAAAAATAAATAGAACATAGATTGTAATCAAATGGCAAAATTAAGACTTTCTGTGATGATCAATGCTCGTTGTCGGGAATTGGAGTGACATTCAGAGTTACGGATATGGCAGCACTGCCTGTGCACCTGCGCAAGTTCCGCATTTGTTTCCTTCCTTTCCATTTCGAGCTTTGACAGCTGTATAAGCTGTCTCTCCACCAGCATGATCTGCATGAGAGGCAAGTTTAAGTGATCACATTATCTTGTGTTAAGGTAAGCAGTGGAACTTTGCAACAAATGATAAATGACCGTTTCTTCACACAGTACCCTGGATATTTGGACACTTGTAACTTCCACAAAGGAGTGCATTACAAATCATGTCGAGATATAAACAAAACTCAGATACATTTGAGGATGGTGAGGACATGGTAATTACACCTCAGACGCAGCTTCCAATCTGGCTCTTCCTCACGTCGCTGTCATATGCGAGTATTAGCCGTCTTAAGAATTTTGATTTTAAATTTATTGAAAAGTTAATTTAAGGACAATTACCATGTCACAACAGATTTGTTGGTAAAAACTCAGACGGCTCATGCTTGCCCTTCAGGAGGGCAATCTGACCGCTGTGATCTAAGGTGGTGCTAAGTCCATGCTTTTCACTGTGTTGACTATAAAAGGTAGTACCATACAAAAAAATCCCCATAACTTCAAAAATAGATAAAACAACTCAAGCCATAAACCTTGTTAAAGTTGAATAAGTAACATGTTCACCCAGATGAGCTGCATGTATACTCTTTTTGTCCTTTGCCTGTGTGTGAGGAATATATTCTTCAATGCAAAGTTTCCCTGCTCACCTGCTCACGAAGTTTCGAGTGCCATGTGTCCTTTTGCAGTTGCAGGGCTTCAAATGCCTTTTTCTGCACCTCCTCCTATATTCATGCACACAAGAGGACAATTTTTGTTAAGGGAATGCCTTCACAGAAATGGAACTTCCCCGAACCGTGGTGGGTTCTGTCGTCTACGTGTTCTCATGACCCCGAGAGCAGTATCACTGGTATTATCACTTTTTCAATGGCAGAAGGGTCGCCGACGCTGGAAAGGTCAAGGAGTAGCAACTAGTACCTGGCCAACCCACAATGGCAAGTGTGGAGAAGATGGCAATTCCCCTCAATATGAAATCAACCAGAAAAAAATGGCCCGAAGACCCCTGCTGCTCTCAAATTATACTGACTTCAGGAGTGATCATGTTCAGGAGACAGCAAAGGGTGTTGTGGTAACTCAAATTTTTCTTTACATTGTAATAATATCTCTACTAATAAATGTCAGTGTGTGTGCGTGTGCGTGTGTGCGTGTGTGTGTGTGTGTGTGTGTCAGTGTGTGCGTGTGCGTGTGCGTGTGCGCGTGCATGCGCGCGCGTAGGTGTGTGGTAGTGTGAGTGTGTGCGTGTCTCAGTGTGCGTGTCTGTCAGTGTGTGTGTGTGTGTCTCCACCATAACTCCAAAACTATGAAACCTTGCAGCCTGAAACTTTGCATGCACATCAAGGGAACTCCAAGAAAGTGCAGGAGTGAAAATTGTGTTTGGGTAATTAAAACACCCCTTTTGAAGATAATTAACGGTCTTATTTAATTATATCCTTCATCAGACGCATCCTCGGCTATCTCACTCCGAATGGGGACTGAAGGCGCATGCTGGGTGACCTCGCCGAGTTCTTAACGTCAGGTCATGTATGGGAGCATGCACCGGAGCAGCGTGTCGCTGCGTCCACTTTCCTGCGGTACTCCAGAGGCCTCTGTCTGGCCAACCCCCAGGCAAATGCTTGGCTCATCCCCATCTCCATGAAATGCCAATCAACTTGCTGCAGCCACGAGGGATGTGGTCGGCCCGTTAGCCTCCTCCACTCACGAGGCTCCCTTGCTGAGAGAATCTGGTGAGCAGGATCAGCGTCAGGAAAACTAGCCACACGTCCGTATAGCCACAGCTAACACTCACGGACTATACAGGAAACAAATCTTATCTGAGTCTTTCTCAGCAACCGCTCATTGGACACAAAGTCTGACCAGCGATGGCCAAGAATTCTCCGAAGAGGTCTCGTACCGAAGGAGTTAAGTCTCCGTCTCAGATTCCTGGTTAGTCGAAGTCTCACATCCGTAGAGCAAGACTGGAAGCACCAAGGACCTGAAGACTCAGACTTTAGTCCTCCCGCACAGATACCGACAGCACCACACCCCATGCTCCAGTAAATCCATGACTCCCTAGGCTTGACCCAGATGTCTATTGACCTCAAGCTCACAGCCAGCGGAGACATGAATATAACTGCCAAGGTAAGTGAATCTCTCCGTGACATCAACATCCTCACCACAAACAGGTACAGACAGGACAGCAGCATCCAAGATGTCAATGAAAGCCTGGATCTTAGTTTTGACCCAGGAAACTGGTAATCCCAGCAGCTCCGACTGCTGATTCAGCACATCGAGGGCACACAAAAGGATATCCAGAGTCTCTGTAAAGATGACTGCATCGTCTGCGAAATCAAGGTCAGAGATCTTGACATTCCCAAACCATGCACCGCAGCTTCATCTCTCTGACATCCTCCAAAGAATCCAGTCAATACAAGTGCTGAAAAGTGTGAGTCAATTCACACCCCTGACGAACTCCAGTAACGACTGGAAATAAGTCAGAGATGGCAATATTTGCCCATTCTTCTGTACAAAACTGTTCAAGC
>CM068966.1:90086717-90100206 GCA_035128595.1 Eptatretus atami
CCCCAAGAGGTATTTGCTTTCTTCTCAGAAGCGATACATATAATTCCGATGAAACTTCACTGCAACCTTCATCACCCATGATGTAACAAAGTTTGTAAATGACATTAGAAAAATCAGGCTCTGAGGGGGTTTAAGTGGGGGTTACCCCCCAAAATATGCATTTGCTTTCTTCTCAGAAACTACACACGCTATTCCGATGAAACTTGACCACCACCTTCATCACCCGTGATGTACTAAAATTTGTTCACGACATTTAAAAAACTTGTGGTCTAAGGAGTTCTACGGTAGGGTTGCCCACCAAAAGTTGTATTTGCTTTCTTTTCTGAAACCACACACACAATTTCGATATTCAAAATTTGACCACAACCTTTATCACCCATGGTATACTAAAGTTTTTTCATGGCATGAAAAAAAATCCATAGGTATTTACTTTCTTCTCCATCATCTATTTTGTGAGTCATTCATGCCTCCCAGTGGTTGCCTGGTTATCTTATCCAGCCACTACCAGGTGAGGGCCCAAGGGTATATCCCTTATGTTTAATATCTCTGTGAGGTTCTTTGTCATCATTCCTGTAGGTCCAGCTATCACTGGTACAACTTTGGCATTCTTCAGCTTCCAGGATCTTCTCTCTTCATTCTTGAGTTCCTGGTGTTTGGTCATTTTCTTGATTTCTGCTTCGTTTAGTCCAAATTCACTGCTTTAACACCTCAATAAGCAATGCCTTCTTCTTTTTTTTATGGCTAAGTACGATACGTGGTCGCAAAGCTTTGTTTTCAATGTTCACACTCAATGGGATCATTAGGTCGTACGTGAGCAGGACTTCCATGTTTTCAGTGATTATTTTGGTTAATGTTCCCACAAATTTTCTGGAATATCAAAGTTTTTGCAGATGTGCCAGCGGATTACTTTACAAACTCTGTTGTGTTGTTGTGTGTACAGCTGTTCTGACATGTTGTGTGTGTGTGTGTGTGTGTGTGTGTGTGTGTGTGTGTGTGTGTGTGTGTGTGTGTGTGTGTGTTCGGTCATTAAGCATAACATATCATTGTCTTTGCTAACCCCACCTCCACCCCTCACGTTTCTTTTTCTTTTTCTTTTTTTTTTTGTTACACAGTCCTACACACTGTGTCCAATGGGGTTTGGGGGAGTGCTCGTCACACTCCACACGTTTCAATTTGCCCGCTGATCACATCACATGCCTTCTGGTTGAATGGTGTGTATTAGCAGGAACAATCGTCTGGGTGGCAGATGGATGGTTGCTCTGTGCGGATTATGCGGTTTTACCGTGTGAGATATAATCCGCGGCGATGCTCACCATAACAGTCAGGAGGAGCGTCTGATGTATAAACAACGAATGTGGTCATCATTGTTAAGATATTTATCAGTATGCCATCCTGATGAGGACAAATAAGCCCAAAATCCAGATAGGTGGCTCCGTTTGATGTTGACCATGTAATCTGTCTGTTTGCCAGAGTTACCGGGCTGAGGCCTCTAGGTTGGAGGTGACGCTTTGGTGTAGGACTGTGTCCAATGGGGATGGATCGGGGGAGTACTCATCACACTCATTTTGATTTACCTGCTGATCACATCACGTGCCTTCTGCTTGAATGGCCTGCATTAGCATACGGACGGTTGCATGTGCGGATTATGCGGTTTTACAGTGTGAGAAATAATCCGCGGTGATGCTCACCAGAACAGTCAGGAGTTGCGTCTGATGTGTGTGTGTGTGTATGTATAAATATATTTATATATATGCTTGTGGGGCAGTTGGGGGAGGAGGACAAGAGTCAAATTAAGGCCTTAGACACCATGTATATCCGTGTTTAGTTTTAGAACATCTCACCATATATTAAGAGTTTGTTTAAGGATTTTCACCAAAATCGAATCGGCTTGTTCTTGTCACCTAACCAACTCATCCACCAAGTTTCATCCAAATCCGTCCATAACCTTTTGAGATATCATGCTATATATAGTTGTTGGCCCTACTCCTCAATGTGAAGAATCACTTTAAAAATTCTAGTGTCCAGATCCGGATCTTCACAAAAATCAAATCAATTCATCCTTGTCACACACCCAATCTGTCCATAATATTCTGAGATATCCTGCTCACAAACAAACAGAGAGACGGACAAACAGACAGACGTACAGAGGTGAAAACATAACGTCCATCCACCTTCGATGACGGAGGTAATGATATGGGTTTTATGGTCCCTGATTGAGTAGTTTAAGAGAAAATCGTCAGAAAGACAAACATAATAAAACTTTTAGTATATACAGTAAGATTAGCCTCTATAGTCTATGTGCTGAGGTTTTCTGCATGTGGGTATGAGGGTATGCTTGAAAAATGGTGAAATGAGCAGCTCGCATAAGAGATTCCTTCAGATCAGCTCACATGTAGATCAGATATTCAGAGAAGTGCTAAATATTATGATTCATCATTATCAAAGTCAACAATACATTTTCCTGTTATGTCCACCATGTGCAATTTGAAACTTGCAAATTAACATCATCAACAACAAGAAATCGTGTCATAAAATGTTTCAGGCTGGTCCCTCTATACATAAAAATAGAAACTGAGATGAACATGAGTAACTAATTTCTCAACACTCATGGTTAATGTTTTCTGTTTGACATATCATTACAAACCGAAGCAAAAAAAATGGACTCACGTGCAACATCCTGCCTCCTCAAACGCTCCACTTCTTCCTGACTGATGGAGACCAATCGTTCTTCTTCCCACCTAGACATCACCACACCATATAACACAGTGCACCATCCTGAGGGAAGCTTTTCCTGTACTGCACCACAAACATTATTTAAGCCTCAATCAACTTTCAAAATACCAACTGTGTATGTATTTTTGTTCTTTTGAAGAAAAGGCAAGTTTAATTATAAGGGCATTCCACAATTTGAGTGCTGATCCACAAGGATCAGCAATCAAACTATCAGATCCAATTCTGTGGACAGCCATTAAGAAGAGGTGCAGTCCCTCAAAACTCCTTGGCCTCATGATCTGCCAACATTTTACGTGGCAGGATCATATCACCAAAGTAGCATCAAAGGCCAGTTGCCGTCTGTGTATTCTCCGCAGAACTGTGTCATTCCTAAGCTGACCCGAGCTCATCACAGTGTACAAGCTCCATGCAGTATGGTTCCCTACTAGGAGCTGGTGCGCCTACTTCTCAACTTGCTGTGCTTGAGAAGGTCGAAAAAAAAAAGGTCTTCTGCATCATTGTTATCTCAAAGCAAAAATCAGATTCCGAAGGACTGTCACTCTCCTATCGGCAGTAACTAGCTTGCTATATATCTATTTTATACAAGTTGTATATCCGGCCTTGTTCCTCCGACCTTCTCCTACCTCTGCCCTCTCCAAGCCACACAAATTCTTCTAGAAACCCTCACCTGCTCTGCTAAACCTCCAAAAATCCAGACGGGTTGTCCACCTGCATTAATTCGCACCCATATTCTCCATTTTGTAGAATAGACTCCCTGTGCCCGTTGTCTCGTCATCCTCACTTCAGTCTTCAAATGCCACCCATTAATGCATGAGCTTACGAACCGATACACATCCATGATCTCTGCTGCACACGCTGATCCTTTCCCATTCTGTTCCTTTCCACGCCATTGGTATTCGTTTTTGTGTGTTTTCCTCCTTGTGCATGTCCATCGCCACCGATACATTTTGGTAGTTTGTGAACATGCTGCCCTTTGTGATCCAGCTCCTCCATGAGCCTAAACCATTGTACATAAAACAAGAATAACCACACTGCGATCACAACCTGCGACACGAAATATAAATATTTTTCACCTCCTCTGTCCACTTAACTCCATCATCCTTGCTGTTCAACGGCTCAACTTCCATTCTCGAATCTGTCTCATTAACCTTGTGCCGTGTCTGTCCTGTGTTCCCATGTTAATGGATAAGATTAGACAGAGCCGTGTCTGTCCCGTGTCCCCATGGTAATGAATAAGATTAGACAGAGCCGTGTCTGTCCCGTGTTCCCATGGTAATGAATATGATTAGACAGAGCCGTGTCTGTCCCGTGTTCCCATGGGAATGAATAAGATTAGATCGATAAGATTGATCATGATTTACTTTATATCTGTTACTTCAGTTAGTGTGTGTGTGTGTGTGTGTGTGTGTGTGTGTGTGTGTGTGTGTGTGTGTGTGTGTGTGTGTTTTCCTCTCTTCCACTCCCTCTCTTCCACCATCCCACTCTCTCTGTTGTAATAAACCTTTCATTCATAAAAACCTGTACGTGGTCTTCTCCATTGAGCATGAGTGAATTGGCTTTAAAAATTCGGTAACGGGACAATTGGGAAACTCGCATTTAAAGCACCTTTAAACTCTTCACGTGATACCTCTCACTCAACTCAGCCTCCGCCACAGATATATCAGAACGAACCGATTCGCCACACGCTCACGGATGTTGATCCCCAATATGGGGCTGTTCAAAAATTACGGGAGGCACGTACGGGCTTGATTAAACCTTACTAATAATTTTTATTTCACATATGAATATATATTTTTTGGGGTCTCATCGTGATTAACACTCGACCCAACCAAAGCCAATGGAAATGTGACGCAACAAACCCGAGCTGTGTATAATCAGCAGAGACCTCCAGCCTAATGTGTTGGGCCCACCAGAAAACCACCGTGTGAGCCCTCAGAAGTATTTTCATCAGAGATGACGTCATCCTTTTTGAGAAAAGAAACCTTGCAAATTTTGTCAGCAAAAGCCGGCCATCTCAGTGGACCAGAACAAGAGCTGTGCTATCGAGCAAACCAGTGTTCAAAATAGATGTTCATAACAAGGTGTTTGCAGAGTGTCCGGTTTTGAGATGTTTCACCATTTATGAGATGAAAACATTTTCAATAGTTAATACAGTCAATTTGATTGGGCATATAAATTATACCTTCTCCCACGTTCCTCCCCCCCACCCCCATCCCGTGAAGGGACGTGTGACTACAGGTGAGCCTTGGTTTTCTCTCATTTGAATAGGTGAAGCAAACACAAAGAAAGCTCCTGTGATAGCCAATTCCACAAACCACGCTCTGAATAAGGTAAGAAAATGTAACATGATCAGTTAGAAAAGTTAGCTCATTAATAAGATTAGTTTATCTTGACACACAGGACTGAGCCATTTATACCAATACCACCGAAAGTGGACAGAGGTGATATTTTCACCCCCGATTGTTTGTCTGTCTGTGTGCAAGATATCTCAAAAGGTTGTGGATGGATTCGGACAAAATTTGGTGGAGAGGTTGGGTGTGTGACTGCACCAAATGGATTCAATATTGGGGAAGATCCGGATCTGGATCCAGATACTAAACATTTTAAAGTAATCTTCACCATTGAGAGACGGGGCCAAAAACAATAGACACTCAGTGTACAAAACATTAGGAACAGGTCAGGTCAGGTATGGGAGCATGTGCTAGAGCAGCGCGTCGCTGCGTCCGCTTTCCGCCGGTACACCAAGGGCCTCCGTCTGGCCATCCCCCAGGCAGATACCTGGTCCATCCCCATCTCCTTGAGTTGCTGAGCAACCTGCTGCAACAACGAGGAACGTGGTCGGACCATTGGCCTCCTCCATCCACAAGGCTCCCTCGCTGAGAAAATCTGCTGAGCAGGATCAGTGTCAGGAAGACGAGTCACATGTACGTACAGCCACAGCTGACGCTCACGAACTATACAGGTAACAAATCTCATTTGAGTCTCTCTCAGCAACTGCTCGTTGAACACAAAGTCCGACCAGCGATAGCTAAGGATTCTCCGAAGAGACCTGGTACCAAAGGAATTAAGTCTCCATCTCAGATCCCTGGTCAGAGTCCAAGTCTCACATCCATAGAGCAAGATTGGAAGCACCAAGTACTTGAAGACTCGGATTTTCATCCTCCCGCACAAGTACCGGCAGCAACACACCCCATGATCCAGTGAATCCATGACTCCCCAGGCCCGACCAAGATGCCTATTGACCTCTGGCTCACAGCCAGCAGGGACACGACTATCACTGCCAAGGTAAGTGAATCTCTCCGTGACCTCAACATCTCACCACAAACAGGTACACACAGGATAGCAGTATCCAAGATGTCATTGAAAGCCTGGATCTTAGTTATGACCCAGGAAATCCGTAATCCCAGCATCTCCGACTCCTCATTCAGCACCTTCCTAATATTGACTAGCACCTCCTTTTGCCCTCAGAACAGCCTCAATTGGTTGGGGCATGGACTCTACAAGGTGTCAAAAGCATTCCACAGGGACGCTTCTCACAGTGTTTACTCCATTGCTTCCCACATTTGTGTGAAGTTGGTTGGTAGAGGATCTCTACTCTGAATATCTCATTCCATCTCATCTCATAGATGCTCAATTGGGTTGAGATCTGGTGATTGGGCAGGCCACTGCAGGACGTAGAATTCACTGTCATGTTTGTGGCTTTGTGGCATGGGGCATTATCCTGCTGAAGAAATCCATTCACAGATGGACACACTGCGATCATGAAGGGATGCACCTGATTGGCAATGATGTTCAGATATCCTGTGGCATTTAAACGTTGCTCCACTTCCATCAAGGGACCCAACGTGTGCCATGAAAACACACCCTACACCATCACACCACCACCAGCAGCCTGCAATGTTGACACACTGCATGGTGGATGCATGTCCTCATGTTGTTTTCTCCATACCCGAGTCCTCCCATGAGCATGAAACAGCAGGAACCGGGATTCATCAGACCAGGCAATGTTTTTCCAATCCTCCAGTGTCCAGTGTTTTAGTTCGTTAGCCCACTGGAACCGCAGGTTCTTGTTTTTTGCTGAAAGAAGTGGAACT
Organism: Eptatretus atami; assembly: GCA_035128595.1. Classification (NCBI taxonomy): domain Eukaryota; kingdom Metazoa; phylum Chordata; class Myxini; order Myxiniformes; family Myxinidae; genus Eptatretus; species Eptatretus atami. The sequence goes on from CM068966.1 coordinate 90,093,545, forward strand.
CTGTACGGTCGTCGGCTGCCATACCCCATTCGTGTCAAGGTAGGACAAGTTGTGAATTCTTTTGTGGGTCTTTCAGCACCAATGTTGTAGTGGACTGTCAGTTGACTAACTGTAGCCCGTCTGTTGCTCTGCACAATAATTCATGTCAACCTCCTTTGGCCTCCTTCATCAATGAGCTGTTTCGACCACTGGCCTGTCATTGGCTGGATGTCCTTTGGGTGGTGGCCCATTCTTGATACATGCGGGAAACTGTTGAGCATGAAAAACCCAGCAGCGTTGCAGTTCTTGACACACTCAAATCAGTGCGTAAGGCACCTACCATACCCCGTTCAAAGGTGCTTACATCGCTTGTCTTGCCAAATCACCCTCTGAATGGCACACACACACACACACAATCCATGTCTCAATCGTCTCAAGGCCTGTCGCCTGTCTCTTTAACCTGTCGCCTCCCCCTCATCTACACTGATTGAAGTGTATTTAATAGGTGCAATCAATAACTAGTCAATCAATAACCAGTTGACACACAAGTCATCTCCGAACGGGGTTTAATATGACTGTGCTGGCCTGGCCAGTGATTAGTGATCTGAATTATTACAAACACCACCCAGCATAGCTTTGGCATACATAGCTCATTGGCGGTTTCACTATCTTCAGCTATCCCTTTCAGTGGCTATCGTATCCATCCTCTTGGCCCTGGTACACTGAATCCTGTGGAAAAGCTGTTGTGGTCAAATGGCTTGCTTACTCAACACTGAAAGCTAACCCAACCGAGGGCAAATTGAATAGTTTATTCCGTCAGCATTGTAACGAGTACCTGCACATCCTTTGGAAAGCGAGAAAGCAAATCTCAAGGCTGAACTCTAACAAGTTGTTTTGAGTGAGTTATTTCGCATCTCTGGTGTTTGCTTCCACTCAAACCTGCCTACCCCCCCCTCTCCCCAACCCCTCACCTTAACTGGCATCACTGCAGACTCTGTTAAAGATACCACCGAATGTCACAACTTGGTGATTGGCTGAGTGGATAAAATGTGGGTTGGCCTCTAATGGAGGTAGTAACATACATCTTACCATTCCAGAACGAAAGAACTTATCTTTGTCATGAGAATGTAAATTGAATTTTGAGGAAAAACAAACAGCACAAGCATTGAATTCCATTCAGAGGGAAGTAACCTATAAAGGTAATTGCTATCTTGAAAAAAGTAGTCAAATGGTGTCAAATGTGAATCGTGGGAACTTTTATGTTGCAATTTCTTTGTTGTGTATGATTTTACCTTATTCTGTAAAGAATATTTTCCTTTGCTAAACATCGAAAATTGAGTTTGTCCACAATTTATTTCAATGTTCAGATTCTTTCTTAAGGCGTTAACAATGTTTGTTCCATCCATTTTAGTCGGTCAGGTAGGCAGATTAGATTGTGACTTGTTAGGTGTAGGTTACAGTAAACCTGTACTAACCTGTTCCATGGTCGGGTTGTGCAACTAAATGTCTCCACCAGGTTTTTTAGTGAGGAGGGTGTTTGGATATGGACACCCAGCAGGATTAAAAAAAACTGTGTCAAAGGGGAGAGCATCTCATGAGCACACGGCCATCCATATAGTGCCAACTGTGTCTGCGGACGTCCTCCTGCAGTTGGATTACTTCTTAATAGGAGGTTGGTGGCAGGACTTGCACTCGGCACCGTAAAACCCTTCATTGGCAAAACACAAACACAAAGAAATCTGAAAACCCACTCCATGGGAGTACCTCCTGTGCAGCTTCCCTTCAAGGGCAGCTTACCGGATGACGGGATTGGGGCAAAGCCTTCGGGACCCCAATCTTTGATGATAGGAGGGAAACCACAGGGTAACATTCCCGGGTCAGATTGCGGGAGATGTGTCGGAGTGGTGCTGAGTGTGTCGTCCACGCGACAGATCTCCTTGGGTTAACCTGAGGCGGTCCTTTGGGTGGTGCTGGAATGTCCTATCCCTAAGAGAGGATGATCACCTGTCTCTGTTATCATCTGAGCTCAAGCGTTTGGACATCGGTATTGCAGCACTCGTGAGGTTCGGAGACTGGATTGCGGCGAGATAAGGTGGGTGTTACATACTATTGGTCTGGTCGCTCTGATGGTTACCATTCCCAAGTAGTTGCTGTAGCTGTGTCCAATAAGTGACTCCAATGATAATTGAGGTAAACGGTCAACGAGCGTATTATGAGACTAAGGATTCGTCACTCCTTGGGTGTCATTACCCTGGTCTCTGTTTATGCTCCGACTGAGGCGAGTGATCTCACCGTGAAGACACATTCTATGCCACGCTCGATGTGTGTTTGATCAGTGCCCAGACGAGATACACTTCTAGTCTTGGGGGATTTCAATGCATCGACTGTAACTGATAGGGATGGTTATGAGATGTGTGTGGGTCCCCATGGGTCTGGAACTGTGAACCTGAATAGCACTAAGTTCCTTGACTTCTGCAAGTCATAGACTTGGGTGGCTGGTTCATGGTTTCAGCACCCAAGCTCATCGCTGGACTTGGTATTCCAACGCTGGCGTGTTGCAAAGGGGATTGACCATGTGCTCGTTGATGGTCTGTGGAGGATCACCAGAACGCAGGGTCTACCGGAATGCTCAGTTCCTCAATACTGACCACTGCTTGTTGTAGCAACTCTGAAGTTGCACTTAAATCCAGGAGAATGGTACCATCCAGCCGAGGCTGGATGTTGGCAAGCTCAAGGATGAGAGGGTAGCTGAGGAGTTTGCGAACAAGCTGAGTAGAGATTTGGGGGGTCTGGTGCTTTGGGAGGTCCTGAAGAGTTGTGGAGTACCTTCAAGACCACCGTCCTTGATGTTGCCGGTGGATGTCTTGTAACTCACGTCGGGCAAAGAAGAATGTTGTCTCTCAAGGGACACTGGATATCATTGACCAGAGTCGCAGGGCCAGGCTGAATGGTAGAGCTGAGCTGTTCAGGGAGCTGAGCCATAAAACTGCACGTGCGCTAAGGGTGGACGGAAGCCTATGTGCGAGGAATCTGTGAGGGGTAGAGCATCACTCTGGGTCGTGATTCTCGTCCTGCTTACAGGGGAATTGCGCATTGCGTTCATCCAAGCCATCCCTCGGTATACTGCAGTTAGAGCAGAGGGTGTGGGCTCTTGACAGACGAGTCCAAAGTGAAGCCCGCTGGGCCGGTTATTTGAGCGGTTGTACCAGGCTGATCCACCAGTGTGGAGTTGGACGTCAGGGGTATTACGATCCTGTTTGCTACCCTCCAATCAACTGTGGTCACCTTCGCTTGTGGAAACCAGGCTGCGCAACCGGTTGAAATGAGGTAAAGCTCCAGGATCTGTGGCATCCATGCTGAACTTCTCAAGGCTTGGAAATGCTGCACTCGTGTCATTGCATGCAGTTCTGTGCTCTGCCTGGAACACAGGCATCATACATGACTGGAAGAGGCCTTGTTGTCCCTCTCTGGAAGAGGAAGAGTGATTGCCAAGACTGCAACAACTACCAAGGGGTAGCTGCTCTCAGTGCCGGGCAAGGTCTTTGCTCGGATAATTCTTGATAGGGTTTGCCACCATCTGCTTGAGCACCAGCGTCCAGAGCAGTCAGGCTTTACACCAAAGAGTCAACGATTGACCGTATCCTTGCTCTTCGGGTCCTCACGAACAGAGCGAGAATTTCGCCAAGGGTTGCTTGCAGCCTATGTTGATCTCTGTAAAGCGTTCGATTCAGTGAATCAGGATGCCTATGGAAGATTCTAGGTCTTCGTGGGGTGCCACAAACTGATCGATTGATGTCTGAACTCTACTCTGGTACTGAGAGTGCTGTGAGATGTGCTGTGAGATGTGAGATCTCTGACTTATTTCCAGTTGTTACTGGAGTTCGTCAGGGGTGTGTGCTGGCCCACACTTTTCAGCACTTGTATGGATTGGATATAGGAGATGTCGGAGAGTCAAGCTGCGGTGCATTCTTTGGGAATGTCAAGATTCTGACCTTGATTCGCAGATGATGCAGTCATCTTTGCGGAGACTTTAGATATCCTTTTGGGGGCCCTCGAGGTGCTGAATGAGGAGTCAGAGCCGCTGGGATTAGGTTTCCTGGGTCAAAACTAAGATCCAGGCTTTCAATGACATCTTGGATGCTGCTGTCTTGTCTGTGCTGTTTGTGGTGAGCATGTTGAGGTCGTGGAGAGATTCACTTACCTTGGCAGTGATATTCATGTCTCTGCTGGCTGTGAGTCAGAGGTCAATAGACGTCTGGGTCGGGCCTGGGGAGTCATGGATTCACTGGATAATGGGGTGTGGCGCTGCAGTACCTGTGCGGGAGGATGAAAGTCCAAGTCTTCAGGTCCTTGGTGCTTCCAGTCTTGCTCTATGGATGCGAGACCTGGACTCTGACGAAGGATCTGAGATGGAGACTTAATTCCTTTGGTACCAGGTCTCTTCGACCAGCGATAGCCAAGGATTTCCGGACTTTGTGTCCAACGAGCGGTTGCTGAGAGAGAATCAAATGAGATTTGTTACCTGCATAGTCCGTGAGCGTCAGCTGCAGTTGTATGGACATGTGGCTCGTTTTCCTGTGTGATCCTGCTCACACAGGTTCTCTCAGCGAGGGAGTCTCCTGAGTGGAGGAGGCCAATGGGCCGATCACGTGCCTCGTGGTTGCAGCAGGTTGATCAGCATCTCAAGGAGTTGGGGATGGGCCAGGCATCTGACTGGGGGGATGGCCAGATGGAGGCCCCTGGAGTACCGGCGGAAAGTGGATGCAGCGACGCGCTGCTCTGGCGCATGCTCCCATACCTGACCTTTAGTTCAGGATTGTTGAAAATGAGAAACTTACTTCTTCTTCTCGACCGCCTCCAACATTTCCTTCTTATGTTTGAATCTGCAGGAGTGAGAGAAGAAACCATCAACTCGTGTGAGGGAAAGCTTGTAGGTACAATACTCTTAATTAAATAATGACAAGAGACCAGCAAGAAGTTGCATATTCAAATCTTTACACTGAGATTGTAAACTTCTGGAGACCCTAAGATAAAGCTTTGCTGCACAAACCTCCAGTTAGTATACATGGACAAAGGCTAGCCCTATTTCTGAGCCAACGCCTCGAGTTTCTTTATACCGACGGACCCCAGGCTTGCAGCTTTTGACCGAGGTTAAACAACATGGCAGTTTCGATCTTGCAGCACTATCAGGCATCTCTCCTCAGCAATGGTCTTCGAACAGCAAAATCCACTGAGAGAACTTTGTGCTAATGCGTATCTTACAGCTCTTGAAAAAAAATGCTAACATTGAAACTATCAGCTAGGTCATTTACAAAATCTCTAATGGATTGTTGTGTGTCACATTGAAAATACCAAATGAGGTACTTAACATCACTTTGGGAAAATATGAGCTTTCTTCCTGTTGTACCAATGTTGTGTATCCTACTCCTCTTGCATACTGCTCCTGCATGAAGGAGCTGCAATCTGCTGCACGGAGTAACCTTCACAAGCTAAGACTTTGATTTATACATGCTTGTCATGTGCTATGGAAGGAGCCATGTCATGTTCACCACAAAACAATGATATCAGCACCGACACCACTTTCATCGTCCTTCTGCAGGTGTACCGTATCGAGCACTCGGTGTACTATATCAACACCAAGGAGCATTCAATGATTGCACATGAGATGCGATTCTATCACAAGTTGATTGCATTTTACATCCGGTTTTTACTCTGTTTCAAATATTATATCCAATACTGTACATTGCACTCCTCACTACCGACTTCCATGTCAAGCTCCTTCCTCATCGAATTTAAATTTATGGCATTAGTGTCGAATACTTTTTACTTTTCCTTTACTGTAAAAAATTTTCCTGCCTGGCATTACCAATAGGTTTATCAGTTGCAGTTCCTCCAATTGTAGCCTTTCTCCCCCGTCCTTTACCCTAAAAAGCACCAATTCCCTCATTACCTCCACCACCGAAGGTGGAAGGAGGTTATGTTTTCACCCCCATCTGTCTGTTTGTTTGTTTGTTTGTGCACAGAATATGTCAAAAAGTTGTGGACGGACTCGGATGAAATTTGGTGGACCCGTTGGGTGTGTGACAAGGACAAATTGATTTGATTTTTCTGAAGCTCCAAATCCAGATCTGGATTCGAGAATTAAATTTCATTTTGAAAGTGGTTATTCACCATGGAAAGATTGGGCCAAAAACGATATATAGCATTATATTTCAAAAATGTATTGGGCTCGATATGTTCCACCGGATCAGGCATTGTGTGGCGGAGGTACGCACTCTACCGAGTGCCCTTCTAGCTTCCCACTGCGTTCTCCCATTTCTGCGAAAGCATTCTCAAAAGACTCCTTCACCTGATCATGATTCATTGCTCCGAACATTGGGATATATGCCATTCTTCCAACGAAAGGTTGATGTGGCCTCTTAAATGCATAATCACACACGTCTGTCAGCAATCCTTTTGCAAAATTAAAAATTTACATATTTAATAGTTTCATTGCCTGCAGACCTGCACTCACAACTCCACTCTCACCACTGCTTGCCCTCTCAGTGTCTTATTCCTCTATTCTTCTTGTACCCTGACACTAGTTTCCTAACCATCTTTTCCCTAACCTTGTTTATCTGCAGGACCCACCGACGAATCCAACCCCAGGATTAAAAAAAAACGTCCGGTTTGACTTGCCACTA
>CM068966.1:90113872-90129032 GCA_035128595.1 Eptatretus atami
TGTATTGCAATTGATGCACTAAAAATCAGTTGCTGTCTGAAAATAATGAGATGTGATTGGAATCACTGATTGGAATCGAGCCACTTCAGCACCAGCTGTAATCCACTTGATCAAAGCAGAAGGATTATAATCCTTCTGCTTTGATATTCCAAATTGAATCCTCAACTCGGTCGATGATTCAAGCCACTTTAAGACCAGCTGTATTCCACTTCATGGGTGCAAAAATTAGACGGCCACCCGGTCGGCCGAATGGGCCTAACTTTTGTGCTGGGCGGTAGCACAATACTGCCTTTAACCTGCCGGCTGGCGACATCACCGGTGATTCCTTTATTTTATACTAGCTTCTCTACGAGTCTTCTCTCAACTAGAACCTACTGTTTTTCGTGTCCCGCAGAACCATCCGCCTAGGAAAATCCACCCAACCCCCGACTGCTAATTCTGCGGGCTCGGCCAATTTTGCTCTTTTTGTCATCTCGTTCCAAATCACGCCGTTGATTGCGTTGAGAATTTGACGTTTGTGCCGGTTTGGACTGCATTCTCATTGCCCAGGTTGAGTTAAATGAGTGAATTTTGGGTGAAATAGTGAGTTTCATGAGTGAGTTGGGATGGGTGAGGTTGGGTTTATGAATGAGAGGTTAGCCGGTGGCCATGAGTGACGTTATACAGCTATAGCTGTCTCGTCTCGTCGCCCACACTGAAGATAAGATCACCCATGACCATTGTCCGAATGCACCCACAACCCCCTCCCCCCCAATCGTCCATCCAGCCACTACCACCATCACCTCCCTATAAACATAAAAATGGCCCCCCACCTCAGCACTACTCAAACCCTCTGCCCCCATCACCCACACAAAAAGGTCCCCCTACCTCCAACTGCACCATCAAAGACCATACTAACCCTGCATTATCCCGCCCATCCCCACCCACTCATCCAACTGCATTAAAAAAAACTCACTACACTCGACACGCGCATAACACAAATACAACAGCTCCACTCATTCTAGCAAACTCTCAACCTACCAAAATTCACTCAATCAAACCTCACTCTCTCGGACTCAACACATCTCAACATCAATGACACAACAACACCCAACGATGCACTCATCAAATATACATCCATCAAACTCACTTCATCCAATGCCAAAACCTCACTCAATTTCGTAGGCCACCACCGCTGAAGTCACTCAATCACCAAACCGAATGACAGCACTCAGGCTCATCACACCAACACTACACTCAATAACCAACTCAGCTTATTGCGTGGGATTCAACTGCAATAAAACATGGAGTGTTCTACCAAATTCCTGACTTTGTCTTTATTTTATAGGGCCGTCCTGAGTAATCTTAGCTAGGGCCGGCACAAGGTCACATATTAATATTTAGTCCACCGGCCCGTCTTTGAGGTGAATAACCATGTTTAATAGATCATTCTCATGCATTGATGTCCAAAGCACAGAAGGATGATTAGTGCAGTTCCAATCACATCTCATTATTTTCAGACAGCAAGTGAGCTTTTCTCGGTGCAGAAATCAATTGCATTACAGATTCCCGATTGTGCACTGCATGCACGAGACTGAGAATGATTGACCCACGCACCCCCAATGATGGCCGTGACGTTCTCAGGGAAACCACTAAGAGAACCCTCGGGCCTGACGATGGTTGTGAAAAGAACCTCATAAGGATACGCAAGATTGTGGACCAGCTAGGTATTCGGCAAGAGTGAAGATTGACAGACACTCTTAGAATTTATAACACCTTTCAAAACATTATATTGAACAATTAAATGGATAAAGCCATTTCTAAAACGTTACTACGCCATAGCATTTGGAGCTAAGTACACAAGCGCGAGCAAACACCTCTCCAAGTCACAGTTTAGTTGCTGTTTATAAAGGGTCTCCATTTCTCGATTTTATGCTCAAGAAAAGAGCGACATGTAAAAGTGGTGTAGCTCATTATAAGTGTTGTTTAGTTTGATCTCTTTGCCGTGTTTGCTGACATTGGATGTAGACTCTTATTCATATGTGTCTTAGCCTCTGTTTGACCAAGATGGTTCGATAAATAGTTTTCCGGTGGTGTCCATTTTTGAAGAATCAAGAGGTCGATAAGCGGCTGTAATTGTAGTCTAGATCATGTGTTCCTGACTCTTGTATGAAGGAAGCATGTTAAAAGTAACTCTCCACATAGAAGCCGATATCACCCAGTTTTCACACTTCTTCTCCACATTTGCTGCGACGGATTTGGTGAAATGTGACATCTTACTCTACTAGCTCAAAACCGCTACTCTCACTCCCGCGTAAGGGGGTAAGATGATCACTTGTTACATAAAGTATGCAACAATGTCCCGCAATCTCCTCATGAGACTACGTATCCCGCTTCTCCTTCCAGCATTTCTGAAGACAGTACTATCATTACCCAAGGCAAAGTATCTTACCTCTGAAGATTTCTTCTTTTTTTACCATGCGCCGTATGAGGCACCGCATCATGAGCGTGAACCTTAGAAGCGGTTTTCTTTGTACCTTCTTCCCTGCTTCTTTTGTAAAGCAAGGTTGGCCGCATGAGCGAGTTCTGGGAGGGAATCCATTTTTAAGATGAGTTCAAGCGAGTGCTGCTGTTTGTCCCTGCACCACGTGGGCGTCGTTCCTGTAATGGCAAAGAAGGAGCCTATGCAATCTGAATGAGTTTTGGTGCAAATGCCATGTACGGGGCCCCCCCCTCGGCGATTACTCAAACGTTTTCTTGAATGTCTGAATTTTTTATTTTTTATTTCTAGGAACTTGAACCGATTTACTCGCGGGAGAATGTTGGTGGACGTAAGTGTGATCGATGCCGTTCATTTTCAGAAAACTTGCAAATTCATCTGCGATAAAATTGGGGTCTGTTATCGACACATGTTGATGGAAATATACCTCGTGAAAATCTTGAGCATAACAATGTAGCAGTTGCTGGACATAGGAAAAACCTAAAGCCATTTGAATAGTTGTCTACCACTTTCAAAAAAATTTGATCTTTTACGTCGGCCGAAATCTGTTGTGTGGATCCTTTGCCGTGTTTTCCATAGCCCAATGGCCACAATCAAGCGGAAGCAGCTTTGTGCGACATTGTGTCCCACACAATCATGGCACGAACCAAATGTGTCCTCGATATCCATCTTCAGAAGAGGCACCAAACAAATGCTTGCTAGCTTCCCCGATACACACTGGATGGTTTTTAATGTAATCGGGGGAAGCATGTGTCCTTGAGTAGTGATGGTATGCCCAATAGACACAGTCATCGACGAGACTCGTGTCTGCGACACCATTAGGCATGGTCTGTCGCACTGTAATTAGCCAACTGAATTGTGTACTCGTACACTTTGTCGAAATCAGTCTTTCTAGACAAATCTAACAGCTCCATTCTCTTGCAGTTCTCCATGCCGCGGCATTCAGTTGACATATCTCAAGTAGAGTTTATCCAAAAAACGGTTCTCCTTGAGATCTCCGCAGAATTTCGGATGCTACCGGGCAACCCGTAGCCCACACCATGTCTGTATTGGCATTTTGCTCAGAGTACGGTTACTCCATCTGGTAATGATACCCAACAACAACAGATGCTCAAATGTCCAGAAGTCTCGCTGAACTCAGGCAAGTGGTTTGAATTCTCTGGTTTTAGATTCTAGACGCCATAAGGCTCATCGCCGCATCAGTGTTCACCAGCCTAAATCTAGCCTCGATCATACGAGAATACAGTACTCCACATCAGAGTCTTCTCCGTATTTGCGTCAGCCACAAATTCCCACACCTCTACCGTCCGGATCGCGCATAATTTCTCTGGGAAGCATATTGATGTCTTTCGGTCCATCTTCCAATTTTTGACATCGATATCTGACTGCCCCCCAACCCGTTGGACAACTAGGCATCGACCCTGCTTATGCCCCTAGCGTTGACCTTCTTAGAGTTATCAATTAGCAAAACTTGTCTACCACCTGTGAGTTTTTTATGACATAAATGCCTCTTAACCTTTGCAGTGCATCAAAACCATCATTCATTTGCTGGTTAAGAATAGAGCACGAGATAGTAGGGTGCTGCAGTTTGGAAAATTGGTTTGGACAAACTTTCCATAAGTGTTTCAGCATTCCCCAAAATGACTTAGTTTATGAAGCTTTCTGAATCGCTCCCACTTGATTGCAAGGGCAATTCCATCTGCATCAACAATGACTTGATATTGTGAGTTCAACTCAAAAATGTGTGCAATTTTTTTTCTTCTCTCCTCAGATGACATTGAGTTGGTAAGACCTACCGCAAAGATGTCTTCTGCATATCAACACTCTAGTATCTCCTCTACCGTCTTCTCAGTCGACGGCCTCGGATGATCAGTAGAATATGAACAAGTAGCGTTTCTAGATGCATATAACCTGACATCAAAATCTTGTCCGCATTACCGTCTGCGAGCAACATGAAAAACGTGAGATGGTGCATCTAATGTCACACCAAATTCAACGAAGCTGCCTTTCGGTATCGCCAGTATCACCTCTCTGATGTTCCGAATCACACCAGAGTCAACGATCTCTGCAGATCTTCATCCAAATAAGCTTCGTTTTAAATCTAACTTTTAAGCAATTTTTATGGTTGTTCGGTCACGTACGCAAATGCTATTGGCTGCAATAGATCTTCGCTGCAGTGTTGCGAGCTTAACCCCACAAGCATTCACTCAATAGCCATCGCTTATACTGCTTTATAACGCGTTTTCACCTTTTCAGTTGGTGATCTAGCCATATTTGGCACACGACTGATGGTGATGCCCTAATCACTATGCGTGCTGAGGTACGAAAAACGTCCTCACTTACCTGTCATTTTTTTTTTTTTATTTGACTACCACATAATCTACGAATAGACTACTGGTTAAGGTGTCCTCAGTTTTATGTAACCACCTGCTTTTTTCCTAGGCTTTAGCTGAGAGATTAACGGTGTGCTCAAACCTTTTATGCCCATACCCTCACTCTAGAACAATGAGACGTTATCTGACTTTAATCAGCTTGTTTTACAGCACTGGGGGGTGAAAATTATGCGATTGAGGTGAGACAAAAAACCTTTCGGCTTGCATCCTTTTGAGAACTGATCACTCGATACCGCGAATGAATGAAAGACACCACTCAACAGATTGTATTGAGAGGCTAAGAAGTTAGAAACTGCATTATCTCATCGATTCAAGAGGTTGATCGGACTGCCCCTAGCCTACGCCTCTTTTGAGCATTTGCTGGCTACCTGACGTGTGGACCGAGCAGGTGCCAGACATCTCAATGTAATTAAAGCAGGGAACTGGTAAGCTAGCGAGTGTTAACTTGCGCGCTGTCACTTGATAAAGCCGTGTCCGTGTTATTAGGTAGGTTTAAGGAAAATTTCTCCCATTAATGTGAGTGTTTCCCCCCAATCACTTTCTAGTTTTTTGCATCTCACAAGACGGCGAATTAAAAAGGAATCTTGTCATAAAAACGAACAACAACCAAGCCGAATTTTCAAGCAGGCAAAAAGCCTCCGCCTTCCCCAGAGTAATGACACTGATATATAGCAAACCATGCCCTTGGCTCGGGATGCGATGGTTGAACTGGGAACATGAGGGGTCGAATGATCTACGGCAGAGAAGGATTACGTTGCTTCTCCTCTGACACGCTGAAGAAGGCTGTTCCGGATTCTGTGGTTCGTGCTGTGTGAATTGGTCGCCCACGTGGCGAGCAGATGCGAGCCATGACCTGCGCCGTTCCTGTGTCGTGAAGCGGTACGTTGAGAAGAGAAGGTGCATCTCAGCAATAATTCGGCGGATTCTCGCAATGCCGACCGCGCTCGCTTGCCGCATCCCCCCCGTGGATAATCGGCGACCCTTTTGTCGTGTTCAAGGAGGCAGACTTGGCCGTCATTTGTGAGCGGACCTGTATAAGCAGGTTGAGTGGGTTGGAAATCTCCTGAACGACAGGCTGTGCACTGGAACGTGAGATATCGAGACTGTATAGCGCAGGCTGTTTCTGAGCACGTAACGAACAAGCGGCCACATCCGACAATCCGTCAGGATTACCTTGTGATGCTTTCCCACAACCCAGCGTACGAGTTGGAGCTCTTCTGCCCGGCCGCCATTTCGGACCTGCGTTTCCCCCAGTCATGATCTCTGAGAAAGACCATCTTGGACAAGCTAAGTGCCAGAATAAACGCTAGCACTGTATATTCTTTTGTTTTATGTTTTGCCCTTATTGTCTATATTTGTCAGTTGGTCGAGGCGCCTCGCTAGTTAGGCTGTAAATTGGTCAACGGGTGCCTTCAATTAGCACTCATGCTATGTTGATTTATTTTCATTAAGAGCCAACCTACCTTATTAAGATGCTTGCTGTTCTCTTGCCATTGATTGGCTCAGTATAAACCTTGTCTTCCGTCCCTTGCGGCTCCTGTGAACGTGTCTGAAACGACTGCCTCGCGGCGCGACCTCCCATTCCCGCGCACCGCCCATAATCTCATGGGGAAGCTCAGCGGTCTCGGGAGCGGAGGCCCGGCGCGCTGTTTCCGTGGGGCCCCCCTCCCAAAAGGGGGGGGGAAATAAAATTTTTCAAAAAAAAGCTATCCATCCAGGCGGTCTTGACCGGCTTGGACCACGACCAGTACTTTCCCAATCCGCTTATCGTCGCCAGATTCCTACCAAGAAGCATAGACATTCCCTTTCACAACAGAGAAGTTTCGAAGCATGTACTCTTGTTGTCCCCATACCGTACTGGTACCTTGGTACATCCATCCAACAAGAACCTTCCCCCTATAACTATGTAAAGTTGTTGAAACAAGGAAATTCAGATAACTTGTTAATAGTACAGTTCTTCAAACAGTTGGCATGATGCTCCCCTGGTCAAAGTTCTATGGCCAGTCTCTGTGACCTTACTGTCACACTGAGCCTTACTGGCTTTACCTTATCGGTTGTTTCACTTAAAACGGTTACAAACCAATGCTCCATTGATCATTTACTGACCACTGTCCCAATTGGTGTTGGTCATTCACTGCTGAACCCACATATCTGGTGAACTGTTCATGTCACCATTTTATGGCACCCGAAACAAGTCGTATCCAAACTGACACTTCGGGCAATTTCTTCCACAGCATTGCATAGTAGGCCCTGAGCGTCTGTAAAATGGCGCTCCCACCTTTCTCCTGAGCCCGGCTGCAAAAATGTTGCTCTTGCGCATCGCCTGCTTGCTTCGACCTCCTTCCCCAGCGTGAAATTGGTTTATTGCTCCGTTCCCTTGGTTCTTGCTGCTTTGGCTGCCACGTGCTCCTTCTAAGCTTTGCCAGCTAATACATCTGACAAAACAATTTTACACTGGAGTCTTCAAAAAAAAATGCTTCGATAACAAATTTTTCTGTTACTCCCCCGCCATCAGGTGAGGTCTGACACAAGGTCTGTCTCTGGGTTTCATGTAGAAGATTGCTCAAATGCACACGTTAAGCAAGCTGCTTCAAACGGATTAAACGTCAGCACAGACTCTTCCTCTCCTTGTTGGCCATCCAAAAATTTGTCGCTCGGCAATCACGATGATTTAGGTAAGTGTTCTGCGTACAGCCCCTCAAAATCGTCATAAGACGTTTTTTTTGTTCTTGAGCGTCTGGACTGCATAAGTTGCTTTACCCATTTTAAACATCTCCGCTTCCTACCAACGCCAGTAACAGGTTGCGTCTTTTTCCCTTTGTCAATTGCATTTTGCCACATAAATGCATCGCAGTCGTCATGGAGATCGTCAAAAGCAGTTGACTTTCTCATTGATGGTGCCAAATATTCCCTAACGCCATCATCTAGGGTTCTGAACAATGAGAGCTTTCATCGTCCAATTTTGTTATCCTGGATAAGCAAATAACTCGATTGTAGGGAATCGTAACCAAAGTGCTGTATTGCGAATTCCCCCATCACCCCTTGGATGTCACTCCCGAAGGAGTTTGCAGACTGTTGTGTTTACGAGGTTTTAAGTCCAATATTTAATATACCAGAGATGCTTTTTGATCGTTGTTAGTTCACTGTGCACATATGGTACTACGAGTGCGTCTGATATTGTGGCTGTTCATTACCTCCACCCACCGAAGGAGAAGGGAGGTTGTTTCTTCCCCTTTCTGTCTTGTTTGGCAGGATATCTCTAAAAGAACCAATTATGATCAGCAGGTTTGTGTGTGCCAAGGGACTAACTGATTATTAGAGTGTGTGAAGGACATCCGATCTGGATATGAGAATTCTTTAATTTTAAAGTGCATTCTTCACCATTGAGATATTTTTACTTCATGCTGAGTCTTCCCCGAAGGGTGATATTGCTACCACTTTGCGTTGATCATGCGCGCTAGTGAGTTGGTTCCAAAATCACCGTATTAAAAACTCAATAAACAATGTCCTTCTCCTCGTCTTTTTCTTTTTGCACCTCAGAGATATGAATATCTGCTTTGCCCGTTACTTAATGTTTTTGAGTTCAGGCCCAGATGAGAGTGAGTGTGAGGCGCGCAACCTCCTCCCTCTCTAGCCCTGCTACTTCAAATCGTTTTTCAGTGATTGACTATTTTCGTCTGCATTTGTCCCCACAAATTTTTCGTGCACGGAGTGATATACACAAGTTTTTCCTACAGAAAGTGGCTGCACCGTAGCGATAGTACGCTGAGAACGAACTGTCCGTGTGGTCCAGTGATCAGTGTTCTGCGACACCTTTTTTTTTGATGCTAGAGTCCCCAGTGCCCATTAACATCTCACCGTGCCTAGATAAACGGGCGTTTGGCTAACCGTCCCCCCACCTCCGCCTACTGTCGCCCTGAGCCTAAAAAATATTATTTATATACGATGCCTCTGCCCCAAGCCGTTTTGTACACGTCCCCTCCTCGCTCCCAATTCATAAAATGCTTGACACCTTGAGACCCTCCTCCACACATATCGGTTGAGTGTACTGTCTCTCTCCCTCTCCATCCAACCACCCGCTCCCGTCCCGCAGTGAGCGTCACATGTCAGAGCGCAACGTATTTGCACGTGTGAGAATGGTGCAAGGTGCCTCGTCTTCCTCATCGTTCCCGACTCCCTTTCGCAGCCCTCTCTGCCTCCGCCCCGCCTCCCCCACTTATGACCTACCGACTACAGTGCAAGCGAACGGAAGGTTGCGTTGAATTTGCAAGTACGTATATATTGGTTGCGGAACCGGTGTTCTGCAGAAGACCTGATAGAGGCCAGGTGGCATGCGGTACCTCGGCGTTCCCCACCAGACTCTCCGGAATTAGCAGGCCATGGCACACGGATAAACTCCGTGACGCGAAGTAAGCGCGGTCGGCCTAAGGTCGACCGTGAACGCCATAACGTTCAACAACGTGACTGTAGGGTCCTCCGTCTAATCAAACGTTACTAAAATGTCAGTGATCTAGATACCCGGGGACATGCACTCGGTATGCCTTGTTCAAACTGGATCAGATGCAGCCGAGCGTAACTGCCAGGGACTACCGGCTCGGGAAAAACAGATCATTGGGGGGATAAATGTCCCGGCTAGGCTAGGTACGGACATGCTGGACCAATGAACGGAAAGAACGAAAACGAGGCCTGCGGAACAATTTCAAAAAACAAAGATTGCATGTGACATAAGCGAGGAAAGGTATGTAAGACAGTGAATGGGTTTATTATATGTACAGCAGGTTGCAAGGAATTTGGTGGCGTGCGACAAAGGCAGGCAATTTACAGAGCAGACACAGACCGCAGACGTTTATTCGCCCCCCACTTACTCAAGTCCAGTCCCACAGAGCCCTTCGGGCATCCCCGCGACACAGACGCAGCCTCGCCGGCGCTGCCGCAACGCCACCTGGTCCGTCCCCGTGCCACACGCCTGGGCCGTGCAGCACTCCTCTGCTGTGGCGAACCGTATCGATGTGAAGTAGTTGAGAGGCCACTGTGACCTTTTTTCCTGTGTGTGGAGATGTTGTGGTCAGGTGGGTGAGCGAAAGTGAGCAAGGTTGAGACGCCGTTGTAAATGCGGCAATTTTAATGAAAAAGGCGCCACATCGGCGTGCGGGCAGCGAGTTTTTTAAATGTGTAAATTCTTTCAGGGTACTGTGCCTGATTCAATTTGCTACATGGTTAAAAGCAAAGGGTTGATGGAAATTAGGATTGAGAAGAAGATGGCATATAATGTATTAGACCCACACAATTGCACTTTGTCCGTTAAACCCACTAGACATGAGGAGGTCTGACTGCACGAAGAACACGAAAATAACTGCCTGGGAATCACTGTATGCTGGGTGCCATGGCCTCAGAGCATGTTGGTTTTCAGAACCCGGCAACAATATAAGGAGTCATTTGTCTACCCCTTGCCTGTGAGGAGGGTCTTCCATTTCTTTTTTTTGTATGACTGCTGTGGCGCCGTGGTCCCTGTAAAGTAGAACCTGTGAAGTGCCTGTACATTCGTCATAATAGTCGGTCGTACGTTTCTATTTCTTGCTGTACATTGCATGACTGCCTTGGCTGTATATACATTGTGTGTAGTTGAATAATGTCCTTGTGTGAAATTACCCCGTTCGTCGCTGTCCCATTTCCCCCTTTGAAAGTGCCATCTGCATCGTGGAATGAAAGTAGTAGTTTTTGAACGCCGGTAAAGATAAGCGGATGCCGTCGAGGTCGGTGATAACACTTGCTCGGTTATCACTGTAGTACGAACGGACCGCTTAAGCGGTTCGTGTCCCAGGCCGGACCTGCGGTCGGTTGCACCCCTCGGTAGGTTACACGCGGGTTACTTAGGTATATCGACAGTGGCGCGATTCACCCTATTACCGTCGGTGAGCTAGAATGCGGACTGTGCTGTGGTGAGGTTAACCCCCACCCATTGAATTGCAATTATTCCTTGGCGAGTACTAGTTTCCAGGAGGGTCACGACTGAATTGTCTGTCCGAGTGGGCAGCGGTGACGAACGGTCCCATCACCTCGACCTGTATTAGAGGATACGCGGTCCACAGCCGTCATTCGCATAGACGCCGCTTGTTCATCTCGCGGACCAAAAAAAAAAAGGCGCGAATCGTAACACTGGAATGTCAAAGAGTTTGAAAACGCATGAGAGTGCGAACCACCCCGTCTCCAAACGTACATTTACGCGGAACGGGCTTCAGGGGGAGTGAGCAACCCCGATTCCCACCAAACCACGAGCTTAATTTTTTTTTTACCTTATTAGCCACTGAAAAGATAGGCGTCTGCTCAAGGCGAGCGGGGCAGTTCCGAGTGTTTCGGCGAACATGTACTTCTAGCGCAAGTCCGTGAGCCATCCATGGCCAGCGACGAGGATCCCTGAGCAGGAAATGCTTATTGGGCAGGAATGGAATTTTCCCCAAACCGAAACCGCAGGAGCCCGTGAACGAGCCGGCGTGGCTGCGCAGAGGCCGCTGCCGCTAGAATGACTGCAGCGAACTGGACACCCCCTTCCCTCCTCCGTGCCGAACCCAGTTGCCGTCCGCGCAAGGCCCACGAGCGGATCGACGCCTGCGAGTCCGGCAAGTTGCACTATGCGCGAGAGAACACTCCACCTTACATGGGCCAGCTATACAGTGTGACTCGGTTGATGCGATATGCAAACACAGCATTGAAGGCCAGGTACGGAGTTCTGCAGAAACAACACCAGCGATTGAACAATATAGGAAACAAAATGCGCAGGATGATAATGAATAACAATGAATGCGAGAGTGTTACAACAGCGCGTTTTCGGAAGACACGGAAGCAAAGAAGGAATGAAGGAGAACTCGCAGGTCCATGACCGTTATGATCTGGGTGAGATGCAGAGCCCATGGCCAGGACTTGTAGGGCACGACTCAATGGCAAGCCACCTTGCGAGGGAGGAAACGTGCACACCTGGGCAGTGAGAGCTATGCAACCGAATGTACCCGCCACTGTGCAGCGAAACGGACGGGGGGAGTGCCTGACTGATGGCGTCAGGCCTTGCTAGCTCGAAGGCGGGTGAAGACAATTAATTCACGTTCGGTCGGGACCGATTGCCGCGCCGAAGAAGCGTACACGGAAGTAGATGGACAACTGCATGCGGCCGTAGTGACCGGCGCTTAACACCGGGGTGAGGCGGCGGACGCTTGCACGAGAGGAAAAGTAAATGACCGTGTCGAGACGTGTACCCGCAAGAACGTGGAGATCCATGCTGCGAGAAGAATCTACTGAGACAAGGATACGTAAAGTGTGCGCGCGACGATAGTGACTGAGTGGCAGGAGCCAAACGGAGTAGAGGTGGAATTGGATGGGGTCATACTGCACGAGCACACACACACACACGCGGTCGTTGTGGAGGATAAATGGCGTGGCCGCGGTCTCGTGGAATGTCGACGAAATCGCGCAACCCCGGCGTGCGAGAGCTGGATAGCTTCCTCCAGGAACGAGGGGAGGGGAATATGCCCCTTTGACGCGTTTCAGCGACCAGGTGGGTCCGGGCCTACCAGCAGCTGCAATTGCATAATGTCTGTCGTCCGTTAGCCGTGGCCATTGCCAGAAACCATTTCGAGGCCTTGCAAAATAGGGAATAAAACGATCTCGAGCCCCGGCCGCCGTTCACGCGACGGTGAAATCGCAGGTGCCGCGAGATGTCTGCGCTGAGAACTCGACTCCGCACTAAGACTGCTGCCTTGATTACTGGCCTCGGCGCGCGAAACGTCCGCGCATGCCCGCTTCGCTGGGCTCCTCGCCAGCGTGGTCGAACTTCGCGAGCTGCGCTGATTCTCGCCGCGCGCCTCCTGGCCCCGCACAATCTATACTCCCGGCCCAGCACTCAAAGTCAATGCCGCGTTGAAACGGCACTCTGCACGCGTCGATCCGAAACAGACTCGTCACCAAAACTGCTAGTGTATCGTGTCTAGAGCGTGCGAGAGGCCCCCCAGACGACGCAGACAGAGGATAGCCGAGCAACCCTGCTTATCAAACGAGCAGAGCGAGGCCGCGTCCGATGCCGTAACCCCGCTTATTACGCTACCTCGATGCACTCATAAGGCACTCGAGACGACGTTCGCCCGAGTTACTAGGCGAACTCCTAATAGGCGCGATGCTGTTGACGGTGCACGAGACTTGGGGGTTATAGAGGCCCCGGAGGTACAAAAATCCGTTGTGGCTGGCACGACTCCCCCTAGGTCTGACGTCGCCCGGGTTTCTGGTGTCGAAGTGGATGTGCTCACAAGTTGTTGCGTACTAAAATGCGTGAGTCCTTCCAGGCACGCCCGCCGAGTGGGCTTAGTCAGTGAAGGGGGCACTGAATACTGAAGCTGTGGAGTGACAAACCGCCGGGCCGTGACGACAACACGACCACTTACAGTGGAAACCCCCTGCCTGGACAGAAAACCCCGACCACCAAAACTGCCCCGACTCGGGCTTGTGTGGAGGTGACAGCACACCCCCGGATATGACACAAGTCTTCAGATGAGAATGTGTAGTGCTATGTAAGTCGAACTGTGGTGGTGAAAGGTGATAGTCAGGTCGCTGTATCGCATCAAGGATCCTTGCATGGTATGATAGAAACAGGTCGGTGCAATGCACTGAGGTGATCAGAGTGCCACAAGGAAGCTTACTTTCAGGAAAGGAAGATAAATGCGGTACATGCAAATTGCCGCCATGTCCTACCCCCGGTCCGTGCAACGTATAATCTGAAGTGGTGGCTTTGCCCTCACGAACAAGCTGTCGTAGACACGAGGTCGACGTGCGCGTGGGTTGAATGAGAGACGGACGACGGCGAAGTGTGAACGACACAGGCCGGTAGCGGCCGATCTAATGGACCGCGCCGGGTTACCCAGCGGCGAGCAGCACCAGAAGTTCCAGGTGACCAGTGCTGCATCGCTCACGAGGAGGCCGCCACCCGTGACGCGCAGCCCCCGCTGCGGGAGTGAAGCCCCGTCGTAACCGCCCACGGTGGATAGTTGTGATCCACCAGTAGCCGAATCCCGGACTGACCACGGACAAAGCTAAATGTCCCTTCGGGAAAATGTATTGTCGGGACGGACTATGGTCTGTCCAGAGCGGGCGTATGGACTGGTGGGTGAAGCTCTACGTGGGCCTGCGCCCAGATGTGTGATACCTGGTCCATCGCAGAGCGCACGGCGCAGGTACGGACAGCGAGCAAGTGCTCGCGTGGGAAACCCCTCGAAAATACCAGGTTTGCTTTTGGAGTGCAGAAGTGACGTCATGGCGCACGTTGGTTGTGTAGATACCACAGCTGGGCAGGACGGGTGAAGTACCTATGACCGCCTGATTTCTGACAGCGATACCGCTTGCCTCCGAAGGGACGAGGCGCGCGCTGAGCTCTCTACCAGAGCCTGATCAAACGAAGCAGCTGCCACTGAGTCACGCGGTGTGTAAAAGCGCAGGACGTGTCTCAAAGAGATGCTGCCGCATGCGCTAGGTGTGCTGCATAGAAAAAAAAATAGCAGCTCGCTCGGTGAACAGGATTCCCGAGGCAGGTGTGATAACGACCCCCTGTCCAGGCACAGGACACAAGTTAGGGAAGGGTTATGATGCTAGAACCGGCTTCACTGAGGGCGCGCAGTGCAAAATATAAGTTCTTCTCTGCTGTGCATCTCTCCGCGCGCTGGTGCTGAGAACTTATGGGACCCTAAGTTAGATGGTAGTGTAGTTGGCAGATTTAGGATGGACAGGTAGAACTTTATTGGTTTGAGTCGGAGATATACGTTCTGTAGTAGACATGATTGATATAGAGGGAGGATCGCTAGGATTACTGCTAAAGTTACGATATGACACAGAAGATGTGCTAACTGTTTTGAACAGGGTTATCGAAGAGGCTTGCGCGACAGCACGAGGGTCGTGAGGGATGTATGAGCCCGAATGGACAGAATTCACGCGTGGTGTGTGCAAAGAGTTGTGATATAATGTCATGAGTACATGTTGATAAAGTGCAGAAAGACTGACGATAAGGCCAGCCGGGTCTGTCGTGAATGACGCGGATGTGTATGCAATGGTGCATGGTGATGTGGGAGAGTTGAAAGTCACTTTTCAGCCAATGGACCCACCGTGTGGTCAGAGTAATGTGAGCTCGGGGTATTATGTCGAAGTTGACAAATATCGACTTATTGTGGATTTTTGTTGTACTATCGTTAGCGTGGAATGACTCGTCTCATTAATACCGCTTTGGCTGAGGTGCAGGACTCCGCCCTCCTCTCTCGTT